>MCJB01051067.1:0-30487 GCA_002018475.1 Nicotiana obtusifolia
CCCCACGTATTTGGTCCGGTTCTAACCGGTCCGGGCCGATTTTTGGTCCCTAACCGGTCCGGTCCGGTTAGAACCGGACCAATAGCCACCCTTAAATAGGAGTACCAATGGTTTTTGAACTTTCCATCTCAAATCTCTTCAGGAGCTCTTTAATGTACTTCTGTTGGCTTATCATCGTTCCCTTAGGGGTTTGCTTAACTTGCAACCCTAGGAAAAAATTGAATTCCCCGATCATGCTCATTTCAAACTCGCTTCCCATAAGTTTTGCAAACTCCTCACATAAGGAGTCATTTGTTGCACCAAAAATGATATCGTCAATGTAAACTTGCACAATGAGCAGGTTCCTTTCCCGTTTCTTCAAAAATAGGATATTGTCAATTTTTCCTCATGTAAAGCCATTTTCAAGAATAAACTTGGACAACCTTTCATACCAAGCACGAGGGCCTGCTTTAGTCCATATAATACCTTGTCAAGTTTGAATACATGTTTAGGATGCTCATGACACTCAAACCCTGGTGGTTGTTTGACGAAGACTTCTTCCTTTAAATATCCATTCAGAAATGCACTTTTGACATCCATTTGGAACAATTTGAATTCTATATGAGATGCAAAAGCAACGAGAATTCTGATGGCTTCCATACGGGCAACTGGAGCAAAAGTTTCATCATAGTCTATCCCTTCTTCTTGATTGTAGCCTTGAACCATTAACCTGGCCTTGTTCCTTATTGTATTTCTAAATTCATCAATCTTGTTTCCAAACACCCACCCGGTTCCTATGACCGTTCTATCTGAGGGTCGAGGGACCAGGTGCCATACACGGTTCCTCTCAAATTGATGAAGTTTATCTTGCATAGCAGTAATCCAATCACCATCTTTCAATGCTTTCTTGATATTGTTAGGCTCAATTTGAGAAAGGAAAACTGAGAAGGCAATCGAGTTTCTTGTCTTTGATCTGGTTTGAATTCCTAAATCAAGAGGAGTGATCACATTTTGGAGTGGATGTGAACTTTTGTGCTTTCAGTTAGACACCTGAATCTCATTGTGGGAAGATCCAAGTTCCTCGAAATGGGATTCATTGTTGGCATCTATGGATGGATGAGTACCACTTATCTGCTCAGCATCAAGAGTTCCTTGCACGGCATCAACAACTTTATCCTCTGCTTCAGTTGTTGTGATGGAGGAACCAAGATCTTCTACAACAGCTAAGGATTCTGTTGTATTTTCTTTGTTGAATTCCTTGATTTGGCTCATCAATTTTTCCTTTCCATTTGCCATATCAATGACTTCTCCAGGAACCTTCGACTCCTCTTTGTCTTAATCAATCTTATTATGTGAATTTTTCACACATAAGTGGTGTGATTCATCAAAGATTACATGTATTCTTTCTTCAACACATTGAGTCCTTTTGTTATAGAACTTGTATGCTTTGCTTTGTGAGGAATATCCAAGAAAGATTCCTTCATCACTTTTGGCGTCAAATTTTCCCAAAGCTTCCTTACCATTATTGAGAATGAAACATTTGCATCCAAACGTTCTTAGGTGAGTTAGCTCGGGCTTCCTTCCATTCAGCAATTCATATGGACTTTTGTTCAGGAGGGACCTGATCATGCACCTGTTCACCAAGTAGCAAGCAGTGTTGACAACCTCTGCCCAGAAGCCTTTTGCTACGCCACTGTCAATTAGCATAGTTTTTGCCATGTCTTCAAGAGTCCTATTTTTCTTTCCCACAACACCATTTTGTTGGAGTGTTCTGGGAGCCGAAAAATTGTTACTTAGGCATTTTCAGCACAGAATTCGTTGAATTTTGCATTGTCGGACTCTGTTCCATGATCAGACCTTATACTTACAACATTATGGCTCATATTCACTTGAAACGGCTTCACGAATGCAACAAAAACTGGAAAGGTTCACCCTTGGTTCTGAGAAACAAGGTCCCTGTGAATCTGGAGTAGTCGTCAACTATGACAAGGATGTACTTCTTTCCTCCTCTACTGGGCACCCTCATAGGTCTACATAGATCCATATGGAGGATATTAAGTGGCTTTGAGGTGCTTACTTCATTCTTGGGCTTAAAAGATGACCTGACTTGCTTTCCTCTTACACAAGCATAGCACACCTTGTGACCTTTGAACCTTGACTCGGGCAGCCCACTGACCAGGTCTTTCTTGACCAACTTGTTCAGCAATGAAAAGCTTGCATGTCCCAATCTTCTGTGCCACAGCTCAGCATCATCATCAACAACACCCAGACATGTAAGATCCCCATTGTGCAAGGACTCAAAATTAGAAACATAGATGTTTCTGTATCTTTTTGCCAACAGAACCACTTCACCAGTCATGAGATTTGTGATTGTGCAGGTTTTTGATAAAAATTCCACTTTGTTTCCTTTGTTGCAGATTTAGAAACACTCAGTAAGCTATATTTCAAGTCCTTCACATAGTACACATTCTCAATTGAGTGAGTGAGTGTCTTTCCAATTCTTCCTACTCCCAGAATGTATACTTTTTTGCAATTGCCAAAGGACACACTCCCTCCTTGCAGGGCTTTGAGTGAAAGAAAATCATCGATGCTTCCTGTTATATGCTTAGAACAACCACTATCCATATGCCATTTTTGGCTGCTTCCTTTCACTGCTCCCTGCACAAAAAAATCAAGGATTAGACTTAGGAACCCATACAAGTTTGGGTCCCTTGTAGTGAGGAAAAGGGCGAGTTAAACTTCTTTTTGTCCAAGTAGGCAATACACTTTTCTTAATGGAGGAACCAGGTTCCTTAGCAGTAGTTACCTTTTAAACAAAAACTTGGTTTTTTTGTTAAGACTGAACTCTAGCCTTACAGTTTTCTTTAAAGTGTCCAGTGTTGCCACAGTGAGTACAAAGCCAGTTATTAGGGACAGTAACATACTTGCTATGTGGATTATAGGGAGTCTTTCCTTTTGAAACCCGACTCCTTGCCTGTTTCCCACCATTACTTGTAAACATGGCAGTGATTATATCAGAGGACCAGGTCCACTTTAGAGTTTTTTCTAGGTCAGTTTTAACTCTTCCTAGATCTTCCTGAAGTTCTGTTTCTTTCAAGTTCAGCACACAGACTAGATTTCACAGATTTGAGTTTATTTTCAAGCTTAATGTGTGCCTCACTTGCAACTTCCTTTCTCTTTTGGATATTCCCAAAACTGTTTCCCCTTTTTAGTTTCTCTATTGTTTCTTTTAGGTCCACAACAACTACCAACATGTCATCTCTCTCATGTTCTACGTTTTAAATTTTTTTCAGTCAGAACATCTTTTTCTTTCTTTAGAGCCTCGATGGTTTCTTTTGGGTCAACCACTACGACTACCAGATCATCTCTCTCATGTTCTACCTCTCCCATTTCCATAATTAATGCATTTTTATCATTTATAAGACTATGATAAGCATCAATTAAAACATTTGCCAAAGATATAAGCTTCTTCTGAGAGTAAGACTTCAAATTTATTTGACCGTCTAGAAAGTTTACCTCATCATCATCATCTTCATCATTGTCAGATTTTGCCATCAAGGCAAAGATAGAGTAATATTCAGCTACCATCATGGAGGTGTCACCTTGTTCATCATCTTCTCCAGATTCGTTGGAAGAATCTCCCCATGCAACAAGAGCTTGTTTCATAACATTGTCAGCGACATCTTTTCTCTTAAATCTTTTGTTAGGAACTGGGTTCCTCTTGATTGCTTCGTCTGTGTTGTGCTTGTACTGGTCTTGCTTGAGGAGAGGACAATATTTGATGAAGTATCTTGGCTTACCACATTTATAACACAAGTCATAACCTCTTGGCTTGCTGGAGCTGCCCCTTGTTGGAATACCTCCATTCCTGCGAACCATTTTCTGAAATCGCTTTGTCAGGTAGGCCATGTCAGCATCCTCACCACTTGAGTCATTATTGTCTGTCTTGAGGACCAAGTTATTCTCCTTTTTGGGCTCTCTTCTTTCATGGTCCCTTTTCTTCTTCATTTCATAAGTCTTCAGATTTGCAATGAGTTCATCAATGGTCAACTTTTACAGATCCTTTGCCTCCGTGATAGCATTTACTTTGCTTTCCCAGGAACTAGGTAATACACTGAGTATTTTCCTGACAAGTTTGTTCCTTGGAATGATCTCTCCTAGAGAGTGAAGCTCGTTGATGATAGAGGTGAATCGAGTGTGCATGTCTTGAATGGACTCATCATTCTTCATCCTGAAGAGTTCATACTCAGTGGTGTGCATGTCGATCTTTGACTGCTTGACTTGGGTTGTTCCTTTATGTGTTGTTTGGAAAGCTTCCCAGATATCCTTGGCAGATTGACAGGCAGAGATTTTTTTGTACTCGTCTTGTCTAATACCACAAAAGAGATTTTTTTTTGCTCGGGAGTTCTTCTCTAGGGCTTTTCGATCAGCATTGTTGTACTCCTTCCTTGTCTTTGGAACTATCACTGCTGGCTCGCCAACAGTTTTCATGGGGACGAAGGGTCCATCGTAGATAACATCCCATAGTTTTGAATCTTCAGCTATGATAAAGTCATGCATCCTTGTCTTCCACCACCGTAGTAATGTCCATTAAATCTTGGTGGTCTGTAGGTTGATTGACCTTCTTCAAAGTTTGGTAGAGCAGCCATTTGGATCCTTTCTAGGTGTTAGTCTGATAGAAAGAACCTGCTCTGATACCAATTGATGGAAACTTAGGGTCCACTAAACTGTATAGAGAACATAGTTCTCCATCGGTTCCCACAGAACACACACAATAAGAGACAAGTAAATGACACAACAGAGTTTTACGTGGAAAACTCCCAGCTCAGGGGATTAAAAACCACGACCTATACTCGTAGGATTTCAACTTCACTAACCGAGCAACTTTAGATTACAACCTAATGTAACCTAGGAATTAAACTCTTAATCCCTCACTCACTTGTAATAACTCTATTACAAGCCTTTTTGTAATAACTCTATTACAAAGCTCACAACTCGACTAACTCTAGTCAAGACACAAACACAAGGTTTATGATTTTACAAATGGTTTCCTACATAGTTCTTCTAGCTAAGCTAAGTAGGAATTACAAGTAGTTCATTCTAGCACAAGTACAACACAACTAAGGGAATATTGATAACATAGAACTGAAAACTGGTCCTTCGTTCCGTTGTTCTTTGTTCTTAAAGCCTGGAAGTCACTTACAAGATGGCAACACACTTGGGAGAAATCTTAATCTCTTTTTCGGATGTCCAAGTGTATGTTTTTCCGTTGCTTCATGTTAATAATATTCAAGTGATGTCACTTGGATGATACAAGCAAATATCCGATACAAGGCATTCCCAATAAAGTGACTACTGCACCGTTTGCACTGTTGTGTGTGTGCTGAGGAACAGTTGCAGCGTATTTACAGTTGTGAGGAGTTGACTGGTACAGTCAGCAAGGGAACTGATTTCTTTGACTCTAGCTATTGGAACTTGTGCCCGACTTGAGATTTGTTATGCTTTGGCACCTTGAGGATGTGTAACAGATTCCCGATTTGATTCTTATCATAAAGTTTGTTAGATCATCAAAATATAAAAAGGCACATAACTTATCAGTTGTGACTTTAGCGATGATGTAATCTCCAAATGTTATTTCAAACAATCTCGACTTCCATATATGCTCTCGAGAGATCATAGGAATGGACTTTAGGCTCAATGTCGTCGATCTATTATCACATTTGAATCCCCGTTTATTTCTCAAATGCTTTCTATTTCTGCATTTCATTGGGTTAATAATAAGACCTGTAACCCATATACCACCACTAGAAATACAGTCATGAAAATTATATATTTATCTCTTGGAATCATATCATTTTAGAAAAAACACTCAACATTTTTATATGCCCCTTCTTCTAACAGGAAGTTAGAAAAGCTAATACCTTAGTAGCTTGTAGCAACAACTTAATATTTCACTGTTGATCTTTTAGTACAGTGTTGAACTATTGATCACAAAGAGTACTTATTGAAGTTGAAATCACTATGTTATTGTATTAGTATTAGTTGTCATGAGTGTTTTGAAGGAATCACTTTGATCACCACCAAAGTGTAGTGGGATGGATAGAATCCATTCACCATCAACCAGATGTTTCTTGTTCGATTTATGAGAATTGAGAACTTCTTAATAGGGAATGTTTTACCCCTTTAGTAGGCCTACTTAATGCAATCTAGATTATTTGGTGCTATAAATTTCGAATACCATGACCAGATGGTTAAAAAAAAAGGAATACCTTTCAGGAATCTTCGTTTTGCTTTTGTTCATTCCCCCTCTATTCCTTCCCAAGTTGCAAAACTATTCATTCTTTCTTTGCTCTTTCGAAAAGAATTTGATTCACAAGTTTCAGGTATAACCAAACATATAAGATATAGAATAGTGACCGTCCACATTCTGCACCACAAAATACCCCATCACATCCTTACAATACTTTTGAATCAATACTTGAGTCTTTTATCCTATATGGTCTAGCTAACACAGCAAGTTATACAATATATTGGATTTTGGGTTTTAGTACTTTACTCTAATTGAGTGTTAATTGGATCCGCCCGCAAAAATTATTCTTAAACTTGTTCCTATTGGTTCATCAAAGCCGATCTTGATACGACGGAACAACTAAACCTGTTATTTTTTTTTACCTAACCGTGTTAAATTATGCTCCTCGTGAAGTTTTGTAATGTACTATTAATATTCTATATCTAATCAATGAAATGAAGTATCTAAAGTCGATTAATTTATATATGTAACGAATAAAATGAATCATTTACTCTTCCTCAATAGTCATTTGAAGTGTCAAAACGAAAAAAATGACCCAATTGATATATTTTTTTTGATCGTTGGGAACAATTTAAATGGGCCATTTATGTATTTCGCCAAATATTTTCAATTCGCTCACATTTTTCGGGCATAAGGCATAGTAGAAATATCTACACAGGACAAAATAAAAATCCATTTAACCAAAACCAATTGTCATTTACTTCTAAAGGATCCTTTTTTGGTACCACTTTCGGGGGTCGTTTGGTAGGTTAGTACTAAATAAAATAATTCCTGTATAAAAATTTAATTCTTTCAATATAATATTTGGTTGCTTAATTCAATTTATGCATACCTAATACATGAATTACTTATACCTTATAGGAGGGCTTAGCTAATACCAAGGAAACCAAGGGATTACTAATCCCTGCATTAACTATACCTGGATAAGACCCTAAAATTACTAAATCGCCCCTCAAGTCCTTTTTCTAAATTTCTTTACATACAGAAAGAAGAATATTCAAGGGTCTAATCGTAAAGAAGATTTTGTACAGTTTTAAACCAAACACAAGCTTAGATTATACATTGCATAGCTAATTTTTAATACCATGAACCAAACACTTGATAAAAAATAATCTCAACACTATAATTCCTGTATTACTAATACATGTATTACTAATAACTGTATTACTAAAGCCTGCGGTACTTATTTTCGTGCCAAACGACCCCAAAGCAAGCTGACCCACAAACAGGTCCAGTATTGCAACACCAAGCTAATTTCAAAATTCAAAATTTCCAAGACGTTAGAACAAAAAATATTTAAAAAGTAAAAAAGGAAAGGTACAACTCCTATTACATTGAAATAACCCCAGCCCCAATATTTCGTTGAAATAAAATTGAAAACAAAGTCCTATTTCAAAGACCCTTTCTCTCTCCTTTCCCCTTTCCACAAAGTTTCACCTTCAAGTCCAAATCTTGGTTCCTCAATTATAGATCTGAGGTTTAGGATTTTTCTTTAGTTGAAAGAAACAAAAGGAAAGGGAAGATTTTTAACTATGGAGAGTTTAATTGGATTGGTGAATCGGATTCAGAGAGCATGTACAGCTCTAGGTGACTATGGTGGTGGAGATAATGCATTTTCTTCTCTATGGGATGCTCTTCCTTCAGTTGCTGTTGTTGGTGGTCAGGTAGGTCCTTCTTACCTTTTACGGTTTCTTCATTTTTCCCAGATGAGGTTAAACTGGAACTTGGATTTAACTTAGGGAGATTGATAATTAGTAGATCCATGCCGGTTAAGGTGGAAATGAAACTCTTGTATATGGGTTTATGTTAGATTTGATTTTAGGTTGGTAAAAGGAGGAATCTTGATTTATTTTTCACCTCTGCTGTTGATTTTTCTTAAAGTAATGATTTTTGTGTGCTATTTTTTGCTGAATATGGAGGCGATGAGATTGTTGAATATGGGTTTGTGCTGATTTAGATTTTGCAAGTACTGTGAAGGTGGGATTTCTGTTATTTTTACCTCTGCTATTGATTGTTCTTAAGGTAACTTTTAAGCTAATTTCTATGTGAATTCAGAGGAAATGAGACTCTTGAATATGGTTTTTGCTTATTTGACTTCAAGCAGTGAAACGTGGATTTTTGAATTTATACCTCTGCCATTCATGGTTATAGGCTAATTAATACTGTTTTTGCTGCTTGCTTGCATTATATTTCAGAGTTCTGGAAAGTCATCTGTGTTGGAAAGCATAGTAGCCCGAGATTTTCTTCCTCGTGGATCAGGTGAGTTCCTTTGAACTTTTATCTTTATCATAGTTTTCTTTATAAGATACTTTTATGAGTTTATCTCTGCCATTCATCATTTCATTCTGACCTAATACACTTGTACTACCACATTTTACATAATTATATCACGTATATTCGGGCTATGAGTGAAATTGTATGTGGTATCTATTCAGGGATTGTTACAAGGAGACCATTGGTGCTGCAGCTTCATAAGACTGATGAGGGACAGCAGGAATATGCAGAGTTTGGTCATCTGCCGAGAAGACGGTTCACAGATTTCGGTAATATCGAATAACCTCCATTATTTCTTCTTCTTTTGGGGCATTAGTTTAACCCCCACCCCCCACCCCACACACACCCAAAAAAAAGAACCATTTCTGAATTATCTTAACTCTTTACTATTTCATGACAACTAATGATGTCGAAGTAACTAAGTGATATTTTTGCTTACAAGTGAAGTAAATGGGAGACATGATTACTTGTACCTAGAAGAGTATCCATATTCAGTAACTTAATAGAATTAGTGTCGATGGAGACAGACCATTAAATGTTGTTATATTAGTTCGTTCTTTCTCTCTTCTTTCTCTTTCTCTTAATGTGTGTGCATGTGAAGTGACATGTATGTGTGCCCTCAAGCACGTGTATCAGCAGTTTTATCTATTAGTGTTAGATTCTGATTCGACAAGATGTGTGTGTTCAATATGACCTTTTTTAACAGCCGTTGTCCGCAAGGAGATTTCGGATGAAACTGATCGAATCACTGGGAAAACTAAGCAGATTTCTCCTGTTCCTATCCACCTGAGCATATACTCTCCAAATGGTATGCTGTCCATCATTTCTTTACACGTTCTTACTGATTCATTTATGGTCCCAAAAAGTAATCTTTCTACATTGCAGCAGTATGTTTTCTAATAGTTTCTGAAGACAGTCACTTATCAAAAAAATATGTTTCTGAAGTTGGTTATTTCGCATACATTTCTGCTTTTCTAAATTTAAATCAAAGATGGACTTGATTTTTAGTATTTCGTCTTAACGTTCTCATCTAATACCAAGAATGGGTGGTCTTTTCTCTTGTTCCTTTTGGTGGGTGACTGCTCTAAAGAGCATAGAATTCTCTGTCTATCGTGCTAACTCCATATTATGTGTTTTGTCTTGGCAGTGGTCAACTTAACTCTGATTGATTTACCTGGTTTAACAAAAGTGGCTGTTGGTATTTTCCAAACTTCCTTTTGTTATTTGCATTCTTTTTAATTCTATCAAAGCTGTCTCCAATGCAACAATACTCATTACTGCAGACGGGCAGTCTGAGACTATAGTTGAAGACATTGAAAACATGGTTCGAACGTATGTTGAGAAGGTAACGAGAAACTAATTTTACTTTCTTATTCTGCTTACACGTGCTCGGTTTGTACCCGTCTCTTTATCTGAACTCTTTCCTCTCATGTAGCCCAACTGCATTATTCTAGCAGTTTCTCCTGCCAATCAGGATATTGCCACCTCCGATGCAATAAAACTTGCAAGAGAAGTGGACCCTACAGGTATAATCTTTTGATATTAACTTTTCAGGGACTCTGAGTCCAGTAGTTTGAGTACTTGTCGAAGAGTATTCATATTTTGGGGAAATTTGCAATGCTCGACTTTGTCATTATCATTTATGGAAGTTTCACATTGCAACCCATGCAGGTGAAAGGACATTTGGAGTGTTGACCAAGTTAGATTTGATGGACAAAGGCACTAATGCTCTAGATGTGAGTTTTATTTATTTATTTATTTATTATATTACCTAGAAACTTCTTATTTTGGTTAATCCATCTAATATTAATTGCTTCATAAATTGGATAGCATATCCAAATCTTACTCTCCGAGTCTTTGTTTCACTTTGTATACTATAATTTGGTAGCACTACGAGTAGTTGATTCTTTTTCCTCGAATTTAAGGTTCTTGAAGGAAGAGCTTATCGTTTGCAACATCCTTGGGTTGGTATTGTGAATCGTTCACAAGCTGACATAAACAAAAATGTAGACATGATCTATGCAAGAAGAAAGGAGCGTGAATATTTTGCTACTAGTCCGGACTATGGACATCTGGCTAGTAAAATGGGTTCAGAATACCTTGCAAAACTACTGTCAAAGGTATACATTTAGTTATTTTCGTGTAAGGAGGAGTTCCTAAATAAGTTAAGCAGAGTTCATATTCAGATTGTTTCCATTTCAGCACTTGGAACAATTTATTAAGGCAAGAATACCAAGTATCACCTCACTTATCAATAAAAGCATAGATGAGCTTGAATCGGAAATGGACCACCTTGGAAGGCCTATTGCTGTTGATTCAGGCGTAAGCTCTGACTTCTATATCTCTCGTTGCTACTGTTGATTAAGAGATTTTGCTTGTCTCAGTAACTGAACTGGTCTATTTCAGGCTCAACTGTATACCATTTTGGAACTTTGCCGTGCTTTCGATAAGATATTTAAGGAACATCTAGATGGAGGGTAAGTGGATTACTTTTTTGTTTTTCTTAAATTCCAAATATTAGGGAAATTAGGTCCTAGACTGTGCTAGTCCCATATCGTTTTCAGCTTAATTCTCGTCATCTGTGATGAGACTTTTTTGGTCTTTTGGGGGGTGGGGATGTGGGATGGGGGATGGGTAGAGTGGAAAGAGGACTTTTGGATGAGAGTGAACTGAGACCACCAAATGTAACACATAATCTAACTTTCATTATTGTAAGTACTTTTAAAAAATCAAAAGGACCATAGTGGATAATCATAAAACACAAGAGAATAAATGAATTGGCGACACATTTTGAGTGTATGTTCAATCTATGTGGGGTTTCCTGTAGGCATTGGTCAAACTTATTCATGACTTTATATAATGGGCTTTTTTTTGGGGGAGGGGGAGGGGAGTGGACTAGAGTTGAAAGAGGGTTTTTGCAAAGGGTGAAAAGGGACCACCAAATATGACATAGAACCCATAAGTACAAGGAATTTAAATTAATTTCACTCATGATAACTTGAAAAATCAAAAGGATCTATAGTATAGTACCCATAAAACACAAGGAACTTAAATAAATTGGCAACACATCCCTGTAGACACGTTACGCTTGTCTATCTCGTCCGTAAGGGATAAACTTTCTTGTACTGATTCAAGATTAACTTCCAGTTTATTGCTTGGCTTGCACTTCTTTAACATGTATTAATCTGTTTTCGTCAATCAGTCGACCTGGTGGTGATCGAATTTATGGAGTTTTTGACAACCAACTACCTGCTGCTTTGAGAAAACTCCCGTTTGACCGATATCTCTCTGTGCAAAATGTGAGAAAAGTTGTTTCAGAGGCAGATGGTTACCAGCCTCACTTGATAGCACCTGAGCAAGGTTATAGAAGGCTAATTGAAGGAGCCTTAAATTATTTTAGAGGCCCGGCTGAAGCCTCTGTTGATGCTGTAAGTAATTGTTCAAAATTTATCAGGGTCAAAGTAGTTGATGCTTCTTATCTATGTACGTTTATATGCAACTAACCCTCGATACTACATATCAGGTGCACTTTGTATTGAAGGAACTAGTGAGGAAATCTATAGGAGAATGTCAGGTAATGGTGACCCGAGCAGCTGGGTTGAATTCTACTTTTCCTACCTCCCCTCCCACAATCCCTTCCTCCCTTTTCTTATTATTTTTAAATGTATTGGTGGAGCAGGAGTTGAAGCGGTTTCCCAGTTTGCAATCTACAATAGCTGCAGCTTCTAATGAAGCCTTAGAAAAATTTCGGGATGAAGGTAGAAAGACGGTAGTAAGACTAGTGGACATGGAATCATCTTACTTGACAGTCGATTTCTTCAGAAAACTACCTCAGGAGATGGAAAACCAGAAAGGGGGAAAGCCAGAAGCTGCTGCTGCCGTAGACCGATATGGAGAATATCACTTTCGGCGGATAGGTTCAAATGTATCATCTTATGTGAATATGGTGTCGGATACATTGAGGAACACAATCCCCAAAGCAGTGGTTTATTGTCAAGTTAAGGAGGCCAAACAATCTTTGTTAAATTACTTCTACACTCAGATTGGGAAGAAAGAGGTACTTGCTCAGTGTCCCTTGTATTCGTGTTTATTTAATTTTAAGACAATCTTTTGTTCATTGCAAGATCAAGCACTCATAAATCTGATTCAAGCTCCCCCCACACACAAAAAAAATAAAAATGAAACTACTGTTATTTTGATTAGACATATAATCTACCACATATCACTGAGTTTTAAGGAGTTGTTGAATATTATAGCTTAGAGTACAAGTAAGTCTGCTTCTAAGGGTTTGAGCTTTACATCGGTTAAGTTGTGGAAATATTGGTTACTCTTCAAAGAAATATTGCATCATAATCTTGTCATTTCTTGTTAGTGTACCAAGAAGTGAGCAAATTGATAATAGGAGGAACATTTTCCTTAACCAAAATTCTATGAGTATCTGCAATAGATAGAATTAGTGTATCTCATACAAGTGCTAATAGTTCTGCGAAAATTTATCTCAGGGCAAGGCACTTGCAGAATTGCTAGATGAAGACCCTGCACTGATGGAGAGAAGAATGCAGTGTGCTAAGAGGCTCGAACTGTACAAGAAAGCAAGAGATGAGATTGATTCTGTAGCATGGGTACGATGAGGTAATTGTGCGAGACCTTCTAATGATACCACAAATTCACGACTTGGGTGAATTGATGTTGCTGCTTGATCAGCCTAAAATTCTTTAATTGTTGTAGAATTTTCACATTATTTGGCTTGGATTGTTGCTTTATTATTACTATATATTTGTAATACGACATATTCATTTGCCATTCTGCTCAGGCTGCTCCTTCATTTTTGTACTTGAATTTACACATGGGCTTTGAGTAATATATAACTATCAGGGAATTTCAACAGATTAAAAATTATTTCCTAAATGATGTAAGAGTAGCTGACTCTAGACTTGATTTTGACACAGTAAGCATCTTTCTAAAACGAACAAGAAAAGACACAGAGGCATAAACCAAACAATCATAGGAGAATTGATCTCCACTGACAGTTTGGTCCCTTTAAAGGGTTACACGGTTTAACTTGCTGTGGGGTGTATGGGCATGTCATTTGAGATTCAATACCTTTGTATGTAATGGGATAAAAGTTTTTGGGAAAAAATGAAGAACAGATATGTGTACTAATTGTAAGATATATGTGCAGAGAAAGATCGCTTTTTTAAATTAAAAAAAAAATTTAAAACCTTCCCAATTTAAGAGAATCTATAGTGTTTTCACACTTTTCCTTTAGCGTGACTCCAACCCAGGACCTAACAGTCGTGGGTGGAGGTGCTTTTCCAACTGAGGAGGCCTCACTTGAGAAACATCACTTTAGGAGGAGAAAAAACGAAAATTTAGCTGGTGCTTTTCTGCCACTGGTTGGCTCAATCACTTGAAGCATTCTTTTTCAGATTCTAGTATTCTTTATTTAGTTTTTTTGATGGTCCCAATTAAGTTGCAAGATGCCCAACTCTTCCATTATACAACAAGGGAATCTTCCGAAACTCTGCAAAAGCTTGTGCTAATACATTACATTCCAAAACGTTTTGACAATGGATGTTTTTAGTGTGTTTGTACTTCCTGCTTGTCAGCATTGGGTTACAACAATCCGTCTTTAAAGTTAATGTAACATGCATTGCCGTGGCTGCATCCTGTTTCAGAATTTGGCTTTCGGCAAAGCAATCAGCAAATGATAGTGAAGTTATACAAATGCTATGAATGACCCAGTACCGGATACGGGCAATAATATCAGCAAAAAATCATTCTCCGAACAAGAATTCTATTCTTCAAGCAAGAGAACTCAAGTCATTTGACCTCTGTGCCAGTCTCACAGGAATTTGAGATCTTAAACCGTCAAGTGTCCAGGAACTTACGAATGAGATGAGCAAACATAAAAAATAATCAAAATTGACACGCAACAGCATACAAATTAAAGACTATTTTCCATCTTTTGACTGAACTCATGCCGCTAATAACAATAGGCACATGAAACTAACTCGCAGCACATTTTGTCCAAAAGATGCAGGGGGTTAGGAGGGGGCTAGTCAATTGATCCATTAGTAGTATCTACTCTTGCTGTCCACCTTATCAAGACAGAAAAAGAAGCATCTACTCTTGCTTTCATGTATATCTATTTTCACGAATTATCCGGAGGAAAGCAAATGAGTACCTCTAAGTCTCAATACATGGATGTCAGAAAGGCTTACAATCAGAGTGCCATGACAGGAGCCACTAATGAGTATCCTCTTCAACGTCCTACATAACAAGGAAACCATGTTTAACCTCAAATCTCCATTTTTCACCCAAACAATCACATAGTTACTACCCTATGAGTATCAATGCCATGGGCTGAAGCTAAGAAAAAAATCCCTGAACGAGCAGGTTGCCACTGAAGAGGTGTCGTTGATGCATTCTGTAACAGCTTCACCAGAATCAAACTCATATCTGCTAGTGACATGCCACATCCAAATTACATTTAATATCTAAGTACCTGAATTGGGTGGATTCGAAGATACATGAAGGAAATGAAACTAATATAATCTACCCAAGGAAAATAACTGCACAGGAGAATCCTTTATCATTTTGGATTGAACATGAGGTTATTAATTTGATCGATCCGAATATCAGATATAGGCTCTATAGGTTGCTCATCATCGTCTAATGAAGGGCCATTGCACAATGGTTCTCTCGTGAAGTCATCTGTAAATAGACCAAGTACAAACATTAATAGCTAGATAAACTACTATACATCACATGTCCTTAACAGAAAATGCTAAAATTATGTTAAAGCATGTGCAAGACAGAAACTCAAAGAAGATCCTGTCCACTGCAATAACGAGAAAGTCAGGTTACAATTACCATATATCATGCTGAAAGAAGTTGGAGGAGGGGTAGCCAAGAAGTTGAGACCAATGTAAAATCCTACAGCTAGTATTATTGTCATCATCGCATAAGCTGGCACAGCTAATGCCCAGTACCTGAATAACGAAAATCAATTTAACAGGAAGCCACATATATCTTGTGACAATTAGTTAGTAACCAGCTAAGCTCTTAAGTCTTAACCAAGCAAATTATTTTCCTCTCAAATCTGCAAATGCTTTATGTCCCTTTCATGCTGTTGTACACTTCTAAAATGTGGGAGCAGTGTATCTCAATATCTGAAATGCATGCAGGTAAGGAGTTTATATATCAAAATTTTCATGCATTTCTTTTGCATTTGTTTAAAAAATAGGTGAATTTTTTTTTCAGATTCTTTTTAAACCGAACGCCATTAAAGATTATAGGCGTTTTTTCATTTCTTTTTTTTTTTTTGGTTGCAAAAACCGAGAAACTTTTCTCTAATGGTGTTTGCTTGGAAAAAAGTTGAAAAGATTTTAGAAGTCACCGAGAAATCTTTCAACACTTCTTGGAAACAAAAGGCAGTTGCAGTCATGAAGCTAAGCACAACCTAGTTAATTGGAATAAAACTAGCCCGGCTTCTGGCTCAGGAGTCAAACAGACCAAAGAAGCTAGGCTCAACCTAGTTAAATGCAACTACATTTTGTTTACCTGCTCGGATAGTAAACAATACCCAAAGAATGCAACCAATTTTCTGGAAGATATGCCCACACCAGGAAAAGAACTGTCCACAAAAATAATAGAGACAGATCAGACTTCCCTATGCGTGAAATCAAATTACTGTTGCAACCACTGGAATATAAGTGGAATTAGCTTAAACCAAAGCAGACATACATACAAAAGACGAGAGCTCAATGCTTTACGACAGACAACAGATTGTAGAAATATCAACTGTTTTCAGCGTTTGAAGAGTAAATATCCAGAAAGTTCAATAGAATCGTAATATAGATTCCCAAGAAAAATGAGTTTGCATATTCGTCCCTTTATCCAGATAATGGTGGTGCGGCACAAGCAGTTGCCACGAAGGCAAAGCAGTGGAACCAAAAGGGAAGGCTCACAAGTGACTTTCATGCCATGAAGAACATTTCGAAAGAGAGATGAATGCATAACATTACACCACTAAAGATTCAACTGTACTGCCAGACCATGAAATCAAAGGCAAACGCAAATATTCAAATAAATGGATATATTCCAAGTAACAAACTAAGCTTCTTAAAAAGGGGGAAGAATAGACCTGCAGCAACAACAGTAGTAATGGAGCCAACGAATCCATAAACCTCAGAAGTCTTGGGTCCTTGATCTCCAGAAACACCAAATCCTGAACCTCTGTCATCTGAATCTGGAAAGAATACAGTGGTCGTCCTATTTTTGGAGAAACTCAAGATCCTCCTAGGGCTATTAACGGAACGAGGATCTTCCCAACCTTTATCTTCCAGCATCCCAATATCACAGAAGGGCCAAGGCGTCACTGTGAATAAAAATTAAACCTGCCCCAAAGATTCCCAAAACACCCAAAGCATTGATATTAGTACCAAAAAACCTGCAAGTAGCATTAACAATTTCCACAAAACACCCAGCAAGCAAAAGCATAATAACTATGAGGATCATTAGTTGCTTGGAAATTATGGGACGAAAGGAGCTTGCTAGCAGGTATTCGTCCTTATAATTCAGATAAGTCTGAAAGTGGAAGAAAAGATGTCCCAAACAGGTCTGACATGAATTTCACTCAGAAAAAGAGTTGAAGTATCGTGGGTGAAACCATTATTTCACTTGAAATACTCCTCAAACAAGTTTTTTCAACTTCAAAACTTCTTATTTCAAGTTGATTCGAAATCAATGGCCACACGAATCATTTCATGATTGGTAACTAAAAGAGCAGATTTTTTGTCTGTTATTACTATTCATTGTCAAAGTACAAAAGAAAAATAGAAATATAGGGTCTGAGATCTAATACCACGTGGCTAACTCCGGGAAAAGTTTAGCCTGTTCTAACCTCCAATTAATCAGATGCTTGTGCTCTTATTACAGAATGCTAAAATGCGGTGAAAAGATAACTAAATCAACAACGTCACTATCCCAAAACTAGCTTTGCTCAGCTATTATGAATGTTCTAGCATATACTCAAAAGAAAATGAAACAAAATCAGCAATTTGAGAATGCAGAAAATCGAACACCTGAGAAAGTCCTTTCTCAGTTGCGAGCAAATTGAAGCTGTTTCGAGCATGCAATTAGGGATTTCAAGTCCTAATTCCAAATTCAGAAGGACCCCAATTCTTTTTTACTATATATTTCAGCTTGGTCTCAGGTATAAATAAATCTCAGATATAAAATGGGACTCACAAGGAAAACGTAACAGATACAACAATATAATATTTGAGTTTCATTTCAGATTCGATAAACGCAATTCAAAAAATTATAATAAGACCCAAAAATGCAATTAGATAGACATATGTATGAATTAAATCCACAAGAGAAAAACTCTTTACCGAGTTTCTTCAGCTGCTACCCAATTTGAAGACATCTCAGCTCTGCAATTGAAAAGGACAAAGGAAGTTGTGAGTTGTGACTTCTCCGGCAGGTAACTCTCTGTTTTATCTTCATTCATTCGTGTTAAAACAATTGGAACCCAAAATTTATCATTTTTGTTTCTTTTTCCAATTAATATCTCAAGTCTCAACACAATAAAGTGGGATATTAGGATGTAAATATCAGGGTGGATAATTTTTTCCATGAAACGCTACTTAAAAACAGATAATGCCAATTGAGCTTGTATTAGAAGGATAAATTTTTTACAACTCCAAAAATAATAAATTTATAAGAAAACGTACATAGGAAATTCTTTTGAAGTCAAATGTAAGGAAAAATACTGCCAAAAAAATAACGCAAAAACAATCTAAATAACAGCTTGTTTGGATGGTTGTATTGTTTGGATATATATTATTTCCGTAGTTTCATAATGTTATGCACAAATGAAGAATAAACTTACAATATTATAAAGAAAAAGTAAGGCAAGAGGTAATACTATTATATATAAAAAAAAAAGTAGTGTAAATAATAAAATATAATTTTTTTTAACAATAAAAAAGGGCAAGATGAGAGAAAAAAATAAAAAAATAACGCCATCACGCCAAATCGGTCGTTCCATAAAGTGGCACTTTTTGTCATTACGTAATGACGAATTAATAATGAAAATAAATATTGTATTTAAAATAACAATAACTTACAATACAATAGGTAACAACCATCCAAACAAGTTGTAAAAACATTGTATACCTTCTTATAGTTTTATAATGACAAAGTTCTCAAGTGATATTCTTTTAACAGGAGCATATAAGTTAACAATCATTTTATAGAGAAAAATTATAACTGTAATTCCTCTTTCATTCCCCTTCTTAATTATTTATATGATGTTCATAAATAATTTTAATTATAAAAAATAATACTAATATTTATAAGTGATTGTATTTAGAGGCAAAATGTTATTTATGACGTGGGTATTATATACGTCCTTTCGCCCTCATTCCTATTTAATTGTTGCTCAAATCGTATTAAGATTCTGGTTCTCGTGAAGTATATTATATCGGCAATTAACTGAATGTGCAAGCTTTTGGGACCTTCACTCCAATCAAATGGTGACAGCGTCAAACCAGAGACTATACAAATTCAATGATTTAAGCAGTGAGATTTTGAATTAAATTTGTATGCGGGCTAAGCTTACTGTATCCAGAAAGTCAAACATTTTCTTGCACAGGAATATAACTTACATACAAGATTGCTGATATTCCCACAAAACCAATTGACCCGAATTTTATTATCAACTTTTTAAATTAAAATAGTTACGTAAGCTAAGAATGCTAATGTGGTTGAAGAAAGGTCCAATATGGGCCTTATTTTTTAGGATAGACTTAAAATGATCCCTTGTATATTACTAATATATAGAGTACTAATAATATATAAGGGACATTAGCTCGAACATCCTTGGAAATATTAGATTCATGTAAAGTTAGCAAAGCTTGAAAAGGGTTGACATATGAAGGTGGTGGAGCCGAAAATCTCCATAAGAGGATTCGAAAAAAGGCGCGAATGTCGCACTTAGGAATTAAAATTGTGATCTAAAATAATTTGTGTACCCTCTTATCACTAACTTTAAAATTTTCTTAATTAATTCAAACAAAAATATGTATAAAAAGTTATTTTTATCCTATTTATACAGTAAATTTTTTTGCGAAGATGATACAATTGAACTTCCTTCACAGAACTTAGTTCCGTCGCTGCATATGAATCAAGCTTCATGCGCTGCTATTGTCGCAGAACCAAGTATATTTCGGTCACTTTACTCTAATTGTAGTGCTTGTTTTTTGCCTAACACAACTCCACTTATAACGAAAAAGTTAGACGTGAGTAGCTATCAGCTATGTTCAAACTTCAATATATTCATGTATGTTGTACCAATTTACCTGAGCATAAAATTACATTTACTTCAAATTCATTTTTTCAATTAAAGCTTGCGGTTAGCACAGCTGCGCAGGTGCTCCACTTAGAGTTCGATTGGTAGGTGGGATAGGAAATAATAATTTCGAAATTAGATGGACGATTATTTTATTTCGTATTTGGTTGAAGTTTTAAATTAGCATTTAACAATCTCAGGATTAATTTATACCGTATTATGGTATTATTTTATCCCACATTGAGGGTAAAATAATAATCCCGAGATTATTTCGTTCCGGAATAAAATACTACAATAACAAAGATGCTCTTTTTCAAGGCTCTTCCCCCAAAGTCCTTTACAAAAGTCAAGGTAAAATTGGAAATAAAAGTTTATCCTAGCCTATCTAGTATACACCAAATACATATTTTATGTTATATCTCGTATATCTTATTTTTGGTCATATACACCTAACGTCCCGCAACAAAAATATATTCACTAAATAATCTCACTAATATTTAATCCTCGTATTATAATTTCGAAATAACTTGTTCTCTACCGAGGTTTCCGCATGGAGGTACTCTAGTATGGCAAACTTAACGGACTATTAGTGCTCCATTGAATATATAAGGGATCATTTTAGGTCTACCCTCGAAGATAAGGGGTCATATTTGCCCTCAATGCAGTTCAATCCTTTTCCTCAAATAAAAGTGGTGACGCCAATATAAACGGTATCTTTAAATGTAAGTAGGTTTGTGTATTATCTGACTCCTCCTTTGACTTTGAGCTCCTGTATGATGTTTCTTTATGAGACATTTTCATAAAATACTGCTGCTTTTGATTGCTCCATTCTTTCTCGATGCCTGCATCTAATTGTTTCGGCCCTTTTGCTACCTTATCATATGCGTTACCTACCTTTAAAAAAATACATTTACCTTCATGCTTATAAATGGTTGAAATTGTTCCATTTTGTTCCCCTCTCCCCCCTTAAAAAAAACTGTTAAAAACACTCCAAGTATAATCTAAGTATATAGATTGAATCAATAAATTATGTAGCTTAGGAAAAATATCTACATAATTAAGCATAGGCCAAAAAATCTTACTGCAGAGTGAAATGTAAGAGGAGAAAAGAAATGAAGGATTAACCGAAATAAAAATCGTTCACTTAATCTCTTAAATTAAAAATAGTCGGCACATGTATATTATTATATATATAATTTATGTATAATTATGTATGATCCATGTATACTAATTAAAAAATAGTGAATATGACCTACTATTTGTGTGACATTTTAAAGTGGTAATCTTCCCTTAAGGGAGAAAAAAATATTCTTCAGTCCTTGATCGTCGAATACTTGATTTTTCCAGTGTGGAGCCCATAAAAAGCCAGTGAAACGGCGCGCCAACGGTCAAAAAAGCAACTGTTAATAATAGAGAAAATTGCGGACAGCTGCTCACCATTTGCTTTCTGCAAATCTTTGTAATCTGCGTGTGAAAAAGTTACTCTTGTAGGACATCAATTCTTTTACATCTAAAACCTTCTTTCAAAGTAAAAATCCTTAGCAATGGCTAACAAATTAAGATTACCTTTTCTCAGCTTCAACCATCTTACAATATACCTCATTTTGCTACTATCACAATCCCAGCAAATTTTCTCAACTTGTCGCAATTTCTGCAACAACATTCCTATAAATTACCCATTTAGCATCGACGATGGTTGTGGCGCACCACAATATCGCCACATGCTAAATTGCTCAGCCACTGATTTATTCTTCCTAACACCATCAGGAAATTACAAAGTCCAATCCATAGATTATGACAAAAAAACTATGACCATTTTCGATCCGTCGATGTCCACTTGTTCTATCTTACAACCTCACCATGACTTTAAAATGTCAGAAATTCAATCAGCTATAATCCCACCTTCACCTGATACAATTTTCATTCTCATGAATTGCTCTATTGATTCACCAGTTCTTAACCATTACAAATCTGTCTGTTTTAATTTCTCTGGTCATTCTTGTGACGAACTTTACGGATCGTGCACTTCGTTTAAGTTGTTTCATTTGCTGTCGAATAGTACGCCGGCTTGTTGTTTTACGAGCTATGAGACGGTAAAGTATATGAGTATGGATATATTGGATTGTACACATTATACGAGTGTGTATAATTCGGATAAATTGGAGGGAGTTGGACCTTTGGATTGGCTTTATGGGATGAAGTTGTCATTTAGTGTCCCCGATACAGGATGTGGACGTTGTGCTAAATCAGGTGGAACTTGTGGATTTGATGTGGAGACTCAGATGGCACAATGTATTTGCTCAACCACTAGTAACTCTACAAGAGATTGTGGTAAGTGAGACATAATCCTTTCTTCTGGTTTTCTCAAATTTAATCACTTTAATGTACACTAACGAGGTAATTTGTTTATTTGCTACCTACATTTTTAAGTAATGAATTTAGAATTACTATATAATTAAAGTTAAAAGTAAATGTAGATTATTTTAATTTGATATGCACGGAAGTTAAACTCTTTACACTATGATTACTGGTATAAAACTAATTAGGTTACCCTTTTTTCTTCTTAATATCCAAACAGTAATTAATTTTATGATAAAGTATTTTTATACGTATTACATTTTGTACTCACTGGGATAGCAGGGGAGATATTTCGGATGATTAGTCTCACTAGCTACACTTTAATATGATCTAAAAATGGACTCTCTTCACTTTACTATGTTCGGCCAACGTAGTGTGTGAACATATTCAATGTTTCTTTCAAATAATTAGTTGTCCGAAAATGTTTCCTTCAAACATTACTATCAGTGTGGATAAAACGGAGTAGGGTACACAAAATTTTATTGCTAGTCAGAGTGGCATGTCCTAAATATTTCAGGTATAATGTAAGTTCTAAGTTGAGAAGAGTTGAGTTTTAAAATGTATATCTAATTGTATTTAAACGTGTTTTTGGCTCATATATATATAGTTCAGTTTCGATTTACTGATTCTGACGGATAAACTCACTCATAGTTAAATTCGTCACTAGCTAACCATCATTTAGAATTCTTCCTCTAGACATTAATAATATGTTTATCTTTCTTTGTTTTGCAGCTGGGGGCAGAGAATCAAACTTTGCTGAGAGTTACAGAGCATCCTCGTTTCCACGACTACAACTACTGTACATCTTGGCTCTTGGGGCCATCTATAAGTTCTGTTGATTTTTCTCTTCTTCTCTTTCTGTATTTTATCTTTCTAAACTAGTTATTACTAATTCATGTTGCCTGAGTTTGGCATGTTTTTTGTTGTGTACACTCGGGAAAGAATGCACTATCAGAAACTAAAAGATTGAAGTAATTATTCAATCTTGTGGCGTTGGAGTATTTTCATGCATGTTTATAGCCATCTCATATTCTTCAACTGATTTGGAAGACGAAGTTAGAAAATTAAAGTGAGAGGAAAAGATGGTTGATTGGGAGAAAAGGAGAGAAAAGATGTATATGATCATCTTGACTAATATATATATATATATATATATATATATATATATATATATATATATTATCCCATACACTGTGGGATGCTTATGTACCAGACTGCCCTTTTACACGTGCAAAAGAAAAAACTTTGACGAAATATTGGAGTAGTTAGATCTACCAAGTAATGGGGTGAAGCAATTTTCTCAAAATATTTGCTTTTTTGTCCATTTAGTGTTATCTAAACTCAGTGTTTATTTTCTAAATGGAAAATTTCAGAAGTTCATTTTAAAACAATTTTTTAAAAAATTTTATATGTAATTTAAAAGGTCAAATATGGCTAAAATCTTTTCTCTAAATCTTAAAATTTTATATTCTCAGTTTTCTCTGAAATCTGGCTGGCCATAACAGGCCACCGAATGTTCATTATTATAGTGAAATAACTGGCCCCTGAATGCTCATTTTTTCTGTTGAAAGTTCTGTTTCTTTCAAAGTTTAAAAAAGAAAACCAGTTAGATAAACAATTATTATGACTCAATTCCGACTTTTGAGAGAAAAGGTTATAGCCTGTTTGGCCAAGGATTTTCTTTGTCAAAAGTATTTTTTATTTTTTTTGTCAAAAATATTTTTTTTTCAAAGTTAAGGTGTTTGGCCAAACTTTTTAAAAGAAAAAAAGTGTTTTGGAGTAGAAGCATGAGCAGTATGAAAAGCATAAAAAAGTAGTTTCTCCCCAGAAGAACTTTTTTTAAAAGCACTTTTGAAAAAAATACACTTACAACCACTTTTTAAAAGTTTTTTGGTCAAACACTAATTGCTGCTCAAAAGTGCTTTTCAAATTGATTAGTTAAACAAAAAATGACTTTTACGAAACGTACTTTTTTGAAAAGCACTTCTCAAAATAAGCAGATTACAGAAGCTTGGCCAAACATGTAGTCTTGTATATATGCTATTTTTGTTATGACAGACAGGGATGTATGCACCTTATTGTACATGGTGTCATGGGACACCGCTTCGTCAATTTTTTTTACTAGATGTGTATAAGAAAAATAAAAATATTGAGGATAAATATAAAATATGATACCACTTATTAGTATGGTGATTTGTTCATTAGTCCATTTCTTCAAATTGTAACACCCTTTATCAGGGCGTAGGCAGGAATTTTTGTAAGTGCTGTCAAAATTTATAGAAAAACTAAAATATAACTTTGATTATCATACGTTTAAACAAGAAATAACTTTAGTTTATTGGTTTTGTTAAGTCTTAAGTTAGAAAAAGTCCTGAGTTCAATTCTACTTCGTCATAATTTTTAACCACAAAGGCTCTCTCAAATATTTATAAAAGAAAAATGTACTAGTTGAGGTTTGAACCTTTGACCTCTTATAGTAAAATCAAATACATAACCAACACACAAAGACACAGTTTACATAAAGTGATGTCCTTTTTCCCACTTATCCGTTTTCGTACCGTATTAATACATATATTAGTTAACTTTTCCGATAAAGCGGTGTCCTGTGATATTGCTTTAGTAAGCGTGCATCTGCCCCTGTCACTTATGAAATATCTTGCATACGCCACCAACAAAGTGCTAAAGCTCGAAAAGATGTCGAATAGGCTATTCAAAGCTTTTGAGCAAATAAGATACATAGATTTGGAAGCAAATAAAACTAACCTGTTGCATAAATATTGATATAGAGTAAGTCATTGAAAGGACTGTATAAAGTCTCACTAAGTGTGAGCACGTGATTTTACCGTACCCGAAATACCTTTGTAAAAATTATTAAGTAATTTTTAATTAATTATTAGTCATTTTAGGATTTTATTAGATTCTTAATTGCTCAATTGTTAGTTAATTAATTCATAAAAAATACTAAAAAATATTATGCATGGCATTTAGGATTTGTTTTGCATTTTGAGGATCAAATTAGTAATTAGTTGTTTTACAAAATTGGAAAATCATAAAAAAAAAAAGTCTATTGTATACTTTATTAGTTTTAATGTTTAATTCTTAGAATCTAGCATTATTTTAATTTTATAAATAGCTAATTTAGTTTTACTTCACATTTGGGTAGATTAGGATTTTAACTACTAAGTAATATAGCCATAAAAATTATTACTATTAATTAACTAATTAATTAAAAGAAGAAAGTAAAGAAAACGGAGTGGGCTGGTTGTTTTAAAACAAACCAGGCCCAATCCGCAAGCAATTGGCAGCCCAAACGTTCCCTTCCCCTTCCGGAAACGACGTCGTTTCATAATTAGCTCAATCTTAGCCGTTGATCTCAACATGATCAACGGCCCAGAACTAATCCCTCCCCCCTATTTAATGTCCTAAACAAATCCCCCCTTTTCTTTTCAGCCAGTTCAGCCAAACGACCCCTTACCGCGAAACCCTAGCCGCCACAACACCGCTTACCTTAGCACCCGTCGCCGGCCGGTCTCCGGCCACCAAATCCGACCCAAAATCAACCCAAATAGCACCCCAAACCACCACCGTCACCTCCCTCATCTAAATCGACATCATCTTCCACCCAAAACCCAAAAAAAAAAATCCGATTTTTACTCGTGCAAAGTCGGAAACTTGAAAATTAAAAGGCAAGACTGAATTTTTTTGAATAAAGTAAGTTTTAACCGTGTGTTCGTAACAAGAACACACGGTTTAAACCTTATTTTAGTCATAAAAATCGGCAAGGATAATAATCCGAGGTATTGTCGTTTTTAATTTTTCATTCTTTTCTTCTTATTAAATGTTCAATCTTCTACCCCCTTTCTTTTAATTAGTTTCAATTTTCTGATTTTTGGGGATTTTGCAGAAAATAGCCATCTTTCGTTTTGGTAGGTTAGTCCATAAATTAGGCTAAATTGTTAAGTGACTAGTATTTAAAAGGAGGTTATAGACAACTAGAAGGGGGTAATTGTAAATAAAAGACACTAAAAGGGGGAAGGGGTAATTTTAAAAAAAATCCCAACAGATTTCTGTTGGGATTTGGCTCTTGGAAATCTGTCAGATCGTGGGGGGAGTGGGGAGATCAAAAGGCAATGATTTGATTTTTTTTTTTAAAATTAACAGAAAAAACAGAAAAATGAAAATAGAGGGGGAGGGGGGTCTGTTTTGGTTTGCTGATATAAGTCAGAGAGGTCTAAGAAAAAAGCAGAGAGTTTTTTTACAAAAAAAAAAACAGTCCGGGTCTAAAAAAAATTGAAAGAAAAGAAGAAAGAGCTCGAGAGGTTAGACAGAAAAGATATAGAGAAAGAATTTCTGAGAGAGAAAGATAAAACACTAAAGCAGAGAGAACAGTCTAAACAAAAGGGTTTAAAAGCAATCGAGCTGATTTAGTGATTGTTTTTGTTAGTAAAAACAAGTCGAAGCTGCTGTTTTCCCAGTGCTGCTGCTTACCTGTTTGCCCACGGCTCCATTAGGATTTGTTTGTCGACCGTATAGGTACGTTCAAATACCTTCTCAATGTGAATCGAAGTCATGAAAATAAGTTAAATGTTAATGAATGAATCGGCTGATATTCCCTGTTTTCAGTCTCATGTCTTTGATGTTTTATTCATTTTGTTTGGGTCCTGATTGATCGATCGCTTCTGCTTTTTGTTGAATGATTGCTGCCGCATTATGCAATTTTATTGTCGGAAATCTGTTTCTATAGTCCTATGCAGATTGTCTTGTTGAAGAACTAATGTCATATATGTCGATTCGTTATTTGCTTTTCTTGTTGTTCGTGCTGTTATTATGGATCTCAAACCTCTTTGATATCGTAGTACTTGAAGGATGTAATAGCCAGACACTTGCAGTCACGGGCTAACTTATATGTTTAATAAAAATGCTCTTCGCAGTAGCTTAGTCATGTAGGTGGTTAACTGAATATTTTCTGCCATGATAGTTTTCAAGAAACTTGCAATGCATTCCCTGAACTCTGTTAATGATACTTAATCAAGCTTTGTTAATGCTAAAACCACTGCTGATCTTTATGGTTCTATGAATGTTCAGCTTCGATATCTGTTTTCATACAAGCTGTTTTCAAACAAAGATTATTCGAAATTTAGATTGACCCTGTCTGTATTCTTGTGTTTAAGTTGAAGTTGAAGTTTATTATGTAGTTCTATCCAAGTCAACAGGTATTTGATTCAATATAAAGTGTTTGATAACTGGAAGAGCGATGCTTTGTATTTAATGAAGTCTATGAATTCTTAAACCATTTAAAAACTGAATTCGAGATCATTTATTACTGTTTTCCTTTAAATTGAAGATTAAACTGTGAATTCGAATTGAGAATTAAAGGAGTGTATGCCATCTGTCTGAATCACGATTTGATTCCAGAAATGGACAGTTAAACTTCTAGATATTATTTGTTGGCTATATGTGTAATTGGTTCTATATCCCTTGAATTCGATGGGTTAACTTTCGAGTTTGCTGCTTCTGGAAATAGCACATTTAGTGCCAATTTGGATTGTGATCGATTTTCTTCACCTAATGATTATATTAGTAAGGTGGCTTGTCCTAAGACTATTAATTGGCAACAGAGTTCCCACTATAAATTTGTGATGTGTTTTACTTGACTGGTTACGTTGGAAAAGCAAATACTGTTAATGTACAATTCTAAGCTATGACTGTATTTGTAAGTTTAATAACTACGTTCATAATGGTACAGATTGATTGCTCTCAAGCTTGTTAACTTAATGATGTTATGATTAGAATTTATGCATGCTAGAATCGAATGAGGCTGTATTCTGAAAGGCAATCTCAATTCCAATTGTGCCCATTTCGTATAGTAGCGGTTATGTTTGCAAACAGACTTATGTCGGATAATTTATATTGGTCTCGATCAGTTTGTTCATTAGGAACTAGTTGTGTTGATTATTTTCTAACGTTTAACAATAAAAGTCGCTAACATGAGTAGTGGCGTACCATGCAATTTAACAATAATCACTAAACGGTTTTTTTTTAGTTAAGCTGATTGCGAGATTAGGATACAAGCCTCTATTAGAAATCGCCTCTAGATATTAATTAATTACATTGTGACTATGGGTAAGGTTTCCGTGACATAGTGACGATGCCAACTTTCGGGGTGCCTTTTAGGTGATCCGATTTTAACAACTTTAATTAGTAAAGCTTTCAAATTAATTCGAGGTGCGCCATACCAAACTAATTTACGAATATATGGCTCTCATTAATTAAACACATAGAAAAACCGAGGTGCGCTATTTAGCGAATTTCATGGCCCTCGACAAACTAAAACGCGTAATTTGCTTTAGGCGCGTTAGTCTATTAATTTAACTTCCTAAATTCGGGTGCGCATTTATGTGACCCAAATTCCAAATCCCAATGTTAAATTAAAAGTTGTTACAAGTCGCGGGTGCATTTATGTGACGTGATTTGTGGCATCGTTTGATTGACATTGCAATTCTCCGATAAACACTAAAAGCGAAAAGTAAAATAAGGTAAAATGCACTATAGTTTAATAACAGGTATAAAAATCAAATAATAAGCCGATTATGACAATAAGCAACCGTGCTAAAACCACGGAACCCGAGGGTGCCTAACACCTTCCCGCGGGTTAACAGAATTCCTTACCTAGAATTTCTGGTTCGCAGACTTCATTAGGAAAGTCAAACCTTTTCCTCGATCTGGGATAAAACCGGTGACTTGGAACACCAATCTAAAAATTTTCAAGTGGCGACTCTGAAATAAATTAAATAATCCCATTTCGACCAATGTCACTTTAATTGGAAAAACTCCTTTTATATATTCCTCTCGGGGAGTGTACGAAAAGAGGTATGACACTAAGTTCATCACTCATACTGTAAAATAAAGTCATTATAAATAAATCTTTATGATAAATATTAAGTGTTAAATTAACAAAAATAATAACTAACCTCCTATTACAAATTAAGCTACACCAAAATATGCAATATTTTTTACACAATCTATATGTATAACTTATAAATTTTTACAAAACAGGTGCTTCAAGTTTATACTTTTCTTTTTTACTTCAATTCAGCTTGTTTGGATGGTTGTTACCTATTATATTATATCGTATTGTTATTTTAAATATGATTTTTGTTTTGATTGTTACTTAAATTTTATTGTATAGTATAGTTAAATTCGTTGTTATATAACGACAAAATATGCCACTTTATGTAACGACTGATTTGGTGTAGTCGTGCTATTACTTTGTCTTTTTCTCTCATATCACCCTTCATTATTATTAAATAATTATATTTTATTATTTAGCATATCTTTTTATATAATAAGTTTATCTTGCATCATAATTTTTTTTTATAATATTGCAAGTTTATTCCTCATATTGTTAATGCATGATATCATAAAACGACGATAAACAATACAATATATCTAAATATTGTATTCATCAAATAATATAGTAAAATACAATATGATGTGATACGATATGAAAAATATATATCAACTATCTAAACAAGCCCTAGAAAAAGAAAAAGAAAGAAGAGAGAGGCAATCACATTTTCTTTATTCTTCTTAATTAATTTCTCTCCTATTTCTCATCAAACTTAAAGCTGCGGCTGAAAGATAAACAAGAAATTCGTTTATTAATCAGCCATAGTTTGGACTGCCTATAGTTAGCAAGTCAGGATTAAGGGAGAAAGCGGCAACATCTGTAGAGGTGTTTGCCTGATTATGGTGTATTTTCTGCCTCTTTGTTATAGCGAAAACAGGTATTACTCTTCTGCTTTTCCACTTGATAGAATGTTGAAAGAATATTGAAATATGTTTCATGAATTGCAATTGCTATATAAAGTATTTGCATCTCTCCCACGAAATAAGTATCGGCTAGTTATTTTCCCATTCTATGCCTGTTCCCTGTTCGATGTTATTCCAGAATGAATACATCAAATGTTTTCTCTTCTTTCATGCATTTTGCTATATCATGTGTCCAGTTGTTGCAGACTTTTTACCCCTCATAACCGCTACCCCTTCTGCAGGTGGAAATTCAAGCATTATAAGCATTCTGAGACTAAGGCAAAGCTGTTTGTTTGAATTAAGATAATAAAGAACATACTTCGGTATTAGTTCCGGTTGTAAAGTAGCCTTACAAGTTTTGTCACTGTTCAGACCAGTTTAAACGCCCCTCT
>MCJB01051068.1:0-57520 GCA_002018475.1 Nicotiana obtusifolia
GTATATATGTATATGATGATTTTCAAAAGGATATATATATATATGTATATGCATATACACGTCAGGCATGATATGGTTAGTCGCCCTCAGAGGCATTCAGATGGTACAAGTTGTATGTCTCTTATCCTGATGCTTATTATTGTTCTTACATTATGTTTCCTGTCTTACATACTCAGTACATTATCCGTACTGACGTCCTTTATTTGTGGACGCTGCATGTCGTGCTGCAGGTCCGAGCGGGCAGATAGACGAAGCTCCCCCACCACAGTAGGCTACCCAGTTCAGCAGATATTGGCGAGATCCATCCTTCAGACTTGCCACAGTCTTGGTATGCATTCTCTTTTGGGCATGTCGGGACCCTGTTCCGACGTAGGTTGCATTATGTACATTTTTGTAGAGGCTCATAGACAAGTGTCAATTTATGCATAGACAAGTGATGGGTTGACTTATGTACAGTTGAATTGCCTTATCGGCAAACGTATGTATTTTGTTTTATGGTTTTGCATTACAGCCTTGTTGGCTATATTATGTATATAAGTATGTTCGTATCATGGTATGATGTCTCAGTTCATTATAATTATTGTTCGAGATTATATGCATATGAAAAGCCTTATAGATAATAAGGAAAGTTAGATGAAGGGTACGCCGGCGCCCATTGAGTAGGGTCCGGTGCCAGTCGCGGCCCTCCGGCTTGGGTCGTGACAAAAAAGACTTGATTAAGGCATGCCCCAAGGACTCTTTCCTTCTGCCCAACATCGATCGCATGATCGATGCGACGGACGGCCACGAGATCCTCAATTTTCTCGATGCCTATTCGGGGTGCAACCAAATTCGGATGGACTCGGGCAACCAAAAAAAATGTCCTTCATTTCTATGTACGACCCCTACTGCTAAAATGTGATGTTATTCGAACTAAAAAATGCCAGTGTCACTTACCAACGCGTAGTAAATTGGAAATTCGAAGAACAAATAGGAAAATCAATGGAGGTTTACATTGATGATATGTTAGTTAAGTCCTTGCGAGCAGAGGACCATTTGAAATATTTGCATGAAATCTTCAACATATTGAAGAAATACAATATGAAGCTGAACTCGGAGAAATGCGCATTCGGAGTTGGGTCCGTTAAATTTCTTGGACTTATGGTGTCTAATCGGGGAATCGAGATCAATCCCAATAAAATCATGGCGATAGAGGACATTACCATGGTTGATAAAATCATGGTGGTTCAATGTTTAACCGGGGGCATAGCTACTTTGGGCCGATTAATTTCAATGTCCTCCGACAAGAGCCATCAGTTCTTCGCATTATTGAAGAAGAAGAATAATTTCTCAAGGATCCCGGAGTGTCAACAAACCTTGAAAGAACTCAAGCGGTACCTTTCGAGCCTGCCTTTGCTTCATACTCCGAAGGATGATGAACAATTGTACCTGTACTTAGCGGTATCTGAGATAGCGGTAAGTGGAGTCCTAGTCCGGGAAGAAGAAGGTGTGCAATTTCCTATCTACTATGTTAGCAGGACTCTAGGCGAGGCCGAAACTAGGTATCCTCACCTGCAAAAATTGGCGCTCGCTTTGCTAAGCGCCTCTAGGAAGTTAAAACCGTATTTTCAATGCCATCCCATATGTGTCGTGACTACTTACCCATTGAGGAACATAATGCATAAGCTCGAACTCTAGGGACGATTGGCCAAATGGGCCGTGAACATCAGCGGGCACAATATCGAATATTGACCCCGAACCGCCATCAAATCTCAAATTTTGGCAGACTTCTTAGCCGATTTCATGCCAGCACTAATACCTGATATCGAGAAGGAGTTGTTGTTGAACTCGGGGACCTCCTTCGGAATCTGGACCCTCTTTACGGACAGTGCCTCAAATGCAAAGGGTTCCGGACTTGGCATCGTGTTGCAGCCATCGACGGGTAATGTAGTTAGGTAATCTATTAGAACTGTAAAATTGACTAACAATGAGGCCGAGTATGAGGCCATGATTGCAGGTCTCGAACTGGCTAAAAGCCTGGGGGCCGAGGTGATTGAAGCTAACTGTGATTCCCTCCTTGTGCTGAACCAAGTCAATGGAACGTTCTAAGTCAAAGAGGAACAAATACGAAGGTACCTGGATAAACTATAGGTGACGTTACAACGGTTCAAGGAATGGGCTTTGCAACATCTACCTCGAGATTAAAACAGCAAAGTTGATGCTCTTGCCAACTTAGGATCGTCAGTTGATGACGATGAATTCAACTCGGGAACGATCGTACAACTCATGAAATCGGTAGTGGAAGAAGGCCACGCCGAGATAAACTCGACAAGCTTAACCTGGGAGTGGAATTATTTTGGTGCCGAATCATTGGTTCGTAAGATAATGAGAGCCGGATGATACTTGAGAGACATGGAAAAAGACGCGAAGGAGTTCATGAAAAAATGTGACGGATGTCAGGTCGCCCTAGTCCAGCTGGCCGCCTAAAAACAACGGATTGAAAGGTGTTACAACTGGAGAACTAACCTCCGACACTTCAATATCGGGGACTTGGTGTTAAGAAAAGTGACACTAAACACCCAGAACCCGAATGAAGGCAAGCTTTGACCGATTGGGAAGGTCCATATTGAATTATCGAGATCACCGGCAAAGGATCATACAAACTCGAAGTAGGGAATGGTGAGCGACTACCGAACAACTGGAACGTGACACATTTAAAATGGTACTACTACTAAGGTACGACCCCACTCATTATTTTCTTTACATATATTATGAATTGAACTAACATTTGCAGGCAACAGCCAAAGAATAATGTAGTTCTTAAGCCTAAAAGCACACGTCACACTCTTTTTCCCTTGAACTGGTTTTGTCTCAAATGGGTTTTCCGGCAAGGTTTTTAACGAGGCAACAGTAGATCGTGCTAACTTAGAATTGAAGACCGGCTATGAACCGAGTCGAGGGTCACATCAACAGTATCCGAGCCCTCTCTACGATCGGCCTCTGGGGGCCATCACCCTTGATAATGATATTAGCAAGGAAGGAACTTTGGGCTCGAATAGTCTGGGCTTGGTGGATAGAATTTATTATAAGAGCCAAAAGTTCAAATGAACCGTTCCCATATTGACCACTTAAGCCATAACACAAAGCTTGTACACATTTGCAATCTTGTATGTTGCACACAGAAATGAAAGAAAGTTTCTACCTTGCAAATACATATTTAGTATGGCCTCCATCCGAATCCAAGAGATCACCCCACTCGGGGACTGTCGTCTAAGGCAAACTCGAACGGCTCGAGCTGATGAAGCCCGGGGGCACAAAGACCTCTTAGGCAGTTCCCGAACATTAAAGGCTACGGCCACCCCATTCAGGACTGTCGTCCGGGGCAAGCCCCGATGGCTCGGGTATCAAAGCCTGGGGTAATAAGCCTATTGGGAAATACCCAAACTTAAAAGGCTACGGCCATCCTAGAAATGGCTCGGAGACGTCCGAAACCCAAAATCAAAACATAAGGGCTTCAAAATTTCCAAACAGGGTCAAAGGCTACCCTTGGCAAAATTATAATCTAAAAACTTCTAAGTAAACTTTGGGCAAAGCTTCCGGTTATACCAAGCTCCCACGAGCTCTAAAACAAAATCACATCGAGAACAAGCCTTGTTCGAACCTCCGAAAGACCTTATTACTACGTGCTAAGGCATTCGAAATCTTTGCAATGCCTTGTATATATATATAAAGATCTTTACAAATTCCAAACGGCCTCAACAAAATATACAAAAATAAAAAACAAAGAAAAACCTACAAGGCACCTAAGCTTGATCTTCGCTGGAGCCCGCCTCGTCACCGGGACCATCGAGGTCTTCTCCGCCCTCGAATCCGTAGAAACCCTCAGATCCTTCCTCGTCCTTGGGATATAACAACTTCTTGGCCTCGACCTCAAGCCTATTAATGTTTTTGATCTCGGCCGATAAGTCGAAACCCCGGGCATGAACTTCCTCGAGAGCCTCCCTTCGGGATGTCACTTCACATAATCGGCAATAACTTTTAGGCGGCCCTAGGCTAACTCAGCGTTAGTTTTGTACCGGGCCACCATCTCTTCAGCATGGGCCCTGGTTACTTTCGCCGCTGACTTGGCTGCATTACGGTCCTCGACAAGGGTACCCCGTTCCGCAACGGCCTAGCCCAGTTGAGACTGGAGCTCTTCGATTTTTTGGGATCGGGCCTCAGTTTTCTCCCTCGCTACTCGAAGTTGGACTTGTGCCGAGGCCAGCTGCTCCAGGGCAGCCTCCTTTTTCGAAGCTAATCGGTCCATTTTGCCCTTCTACTCCTCGGCCATAGCCTTGAACTCGTCCATTTCGGCTTAAAGCTGGTCGACCCGATCGACCTTCTACTGGACCTGCGGGTTTTGACCATTAGTTGCCATGCATAACTCGTCGTAACTTACTTCAAAGATCTTTACCTGTCCCACCAGGTCAGCATGTTCTTTCTGAGCCGCGTCCAACTCAGCTTGGAGATTCTTGGCTTCCCCTTCACGTTGCTCGCTGAGAAGCTTATACATGTCCCTTTTCTTAGCAAGCTCTTTGACCTCGACCTCGAGTTGGCTAAGCTCATCCGGTACCGGAGAAAGGTTTCATGATGGAGCACCGAGGTCTGAAAAATGTAAAAAAATTAAGGCATTAGAGTCATCAAAACGCGAATTCGAAGATAAAAGAGTGTGATAACACCTTACCCAGTTCAACGCCTGTTGTGCTTGCGCATCCACCTCATTCATTTTTGCCTGGTCTTCTTCAATTACCAAGCACCGGAGGTAGCTAGCGACCCGACAGGGGCGGAAAGAACCCTACATCCTCCGGGATAGTGATAACAATTGATCGCTTCCGGCCAGGATCTATGCTCGGAGCGGGGAATCGATTGGTCAACCTCAGGCTCGAATTCCGCTCACCGGCCTCTGAGGATGGACTTTTCCTCGGCAGCTCTAAGTCACCCAACCCAGTAAGTCTTCCAAGGCGGTTGAGTATACACTATCAAAGAAGCATCGGAGGAGATCGTTCGCTCCATAAATCCCTTTATTGGATTGCTCCTTCGTCGCCCAGGCTTCATCGAACATGGACTTTATGAACGAGGGTGATCCCTAAATATCTATAACACCGGGCGGGGCGGAGCCGGCATCTCGAGAGATCTCGGTCCTCACTTCAGCTCCAGCCTCATGAATTTGAGGGGGATTAGCCTCCATCAATTCCCCATCGGCTGCCATACATTCCTCGGGGACAGACGGCTCGTGGGCCACAAAGAGCTTGTCCTCCTCAGGCTTTTCCCTGAGCCGGAATAGTGAGTCTGAGTCAGACACTTGGGAGCTGGAGCTTTCCTTTGGCTAACGAACCAACCTTCTCCTTGGTTTCTTTTTCTCCGAGCTTGGGGAACTCGGGGCCCTCCTTCTTTTCTTCTCTCCTGCTGTGGATCCGGGCTGCCCCGAAGAAGAAGAATCAACATGCAAGCCCTCGTCCCCGAACAAAGGCGTATGCTCGACGGTCTTAGAAGTTTGGACGTAAAGTATAAAATGAACGAAAGAGGGGATATGTATAGGGGCTCCACAATATTTCTGTCATGGCGTATTAAAGAAGGAATCGGGGAGCTCATGTCGTTTCTCGTCAACTTACTCTCCGAGAAACGAGGGGACTATCTGTACACGGGTAAAATCGAGCTCATGGTACACCCCGACTTCCAATAAGATAAAACGAGCTAGAGACATGATGACAGGGGACCGGAACCGAGGCAAGGGTCTGATCGAGTCAGAGTTTGGGGGCATGACACCCACCCTAGGGAATATTGGGGCCATGATCCGAGATCAGTCCAAATCCCAAAGAACTTCAAAGAACATTGTCAGGCAAACCAACACGACCAACAGAAGGCTATAATATCCGCGACCGGCCAGATATCACGTCATGGATCATGGCACGTATCGATATAGAACCGTGATCAGTTAAACAGAATATTTTTTACCTTTTATAGAATTGTACTTAGGGCAAAACTCCCCTACTTTATAAATGGGAGTCTGATTATTCATTGAACACATTGTAACACGCATCCCATAGCAATATACTGTTATTTTTTTGTTATTCGTAGCACGTACGCTGTTGATCAGTGTTTCGTTATTATAAGCCCGTGATCGAAATATTAGAAAAGTGCTACTCCCCTTGTCCCTATTGCTACTTGTAGTCTGTCTCAAAAAGAATATCATAATTTCTTATTAGAAATAGTTTAACTTTAAGAATGTTTACCCTAAAAATCGGATAACAATTAAATTTGTTAGTGGTTTTAAGGATACATGAATTTATTCAATACAAACCATAAAGATTGCTAGAATTAATAGGCAAGACATGTCCTAGGCCTTTTATCAACCTTCTCCTATAGACAAACTAGCTAAGACTTTGGCTGATATTGTTGTAAATCCTTATCACCAACATAATTAAGAGAATGACGTGTAAACATAAACAAATGTATATATGACTTGTAATTCTGTAAATTCTAGTATGAATATTTATTTGTTTGTCTCTTTTATTGTATTTTTTTATTTATTGGTATGTATAACAGAGTGTTGTTAGAGGATAATACTTAAAGAATCTACGTGATTCTAGTCACGAATATTGATATAATACACACTATGAAATATTTTCTACTTTTGATTGAACGTTTGTATAAGGACCTGCGCGGCTGTTTTTAGTTCTAGCATTACGTTATGTTATTTAAGAATTCGAACAGCTTCATACAATGTATTATGACTTGCGCGCAATGTTGGTTTTGATTTTCGAGTGGTTCGGGATTGATTTGACAGCGTGATTCTCAATTTGGAAGCTTTAAGTTTGAAGAGTTGACCAAGATTTTAATTTTGAGTAAACGACCTCGGAATCGGAATCTGATATTTTTAATAGGTTCGTATTCTAATTTTGGACTTGGGGTTATGTTTGGATTTGAATTTGGATTTTTCTAAAAAGATTAGCTCTATTTATCGAAAGATAACAATTTGAAGAATTAGAGAGTTTATAGGTTCGCTGGGGAGTTGACGTTGGTGTTATTGGACTCCTATTATAGTTTTGAGACCATGTATAGGCTCGTTTTTTTGATTAGAACATGTGTGGAAAGTTAGGTTGTGATCTAAAAATTTTAAGTGTGACTTAGACATGTTTGACGAACATTGAAAGTTTGAAAGTTAAGACCATGATTTGATCTTTGGTTCGCGATTTTGATGTTATTTGTGATATTTCGAGCCTTTAGATAAGTTTAGGTAATGTATTTATAATTATTGGCATGACTGGACGAGGTTTCGAGGGGCTCGAGTGGATTTCGGGGTGGTTTTACATCATTTTGAACCACTTTGAGGTTGTTGGTTTGTGGTGATCAGTTGTGCGATCGTGATGGTCTTAACTAGTTCGCAGAGGGTATTAGCGTTGGGGGAGATCCTGTATATCGCGGTCGCGATGTGTACCATGCTATCACGGAAGGGAGCTGGAACGGGTGAAATGCAATCACATATGAGATGTCGTGATCACGAGGATGAGCTGGCTCGGCGAGGCAGGCTATTGCTTTCACACATAGAGCCCTGCGTTCGTGGAGAGGTGAGGCCCCTTGGCCTTTGCATGCGTATGGGCTAGGCCGTGTTCGTGTTTGTCACGACCCAAAATCCCTCCGAAGAAGTCATGATGGAACCTAGTCTCTAAGACTAGGTAAGCCTTACAAATACCGAAATAATAATAGATCTTTACTAAACAACTATTAAACATGAACCAGAAATTTATACATAAAGCCAACAATCACAAGGTACATACATAACATCCCAAAGCCGGCAATACAAGTCATAATCTGTACTGTGTTCACTAGAAAATTTCTAAGTACAACTGTTCCGGAATAGAAATAAACTATACAAAATAAACTTCAGAAGGTGTCTCCGAGGCCTGCGAATACGACGGTAGGTATACCTTGAAGTCTCCACCGCAATATCCAATCAGCTATCTAATGATCAACATGCTTTGAAGTACCTGGATATGCACAAAAATGTGAAGAAAGCGTAGCATGAGTACACCATAGCGGTACCCAATAAGTATCAAGATTAACCTCGGTGGAGTAGTGAGACGGAACATACAAGACACATGCTAGACATAATAACCTGTACAAGTACGAATGTGAAATTAACATGGAACAATATCAATATAAATCTAATCATGATAGAAACGATAGCCAATACTGGCAATAGAAAACTAGAAGCAACAATTAGTAACAAGGAACAAACAGATAATAACACCGCAGAGTAAGCTGAATAAAGTTAAAGTCTGGTGAACCAAGTAAGGAGAAATAGGTAACAACCCAACAAACAACCGCTTTAACACAATATTTATACAGGAACTTTCCCAAGGTTCTACACCTCAAAATCACAATTTGCGGGTCCCAAGTCACGAATCATAATCACTTGGCATCTTGTGCTCATATTAAAATTCACAACTGCACGAACAACTCATGTGTCAATAGCATTAGTAACTTATATTTGAACGGACAACTCACATTCTAAGAGAGTGACAATACTTCATATCCGCATGGACAACTCACGTGCCATTAGTACAACTTTCACACAGAAGGCAAGTATGAGTGAATAATTATGTGTATGGTTGTGCAAGTATTCTATCCCAACTTGTGCCAACAAATAAGAGAAGAGACAACGAATGGCACATAGCAACACAACAAAGCAAAATGCATGACTCACACAAGGTAAGCACACCACTAAATAAGTATAATCAATAACAATGGTCCCAGGCCATCAAAAGTCATCTCAAATCATCCCCGACATAACATCCCAACAATCCTCTCAACAATATCACGTGTGCTAAAAACATAACAACACAATATAACAACTTGCACCACATGTGCCCATATGCCATATAATTTCCTCAAAACATTTTCAATACCACAACCACAAATAGCCCTAGGCTCAATGACACTAAGCACAACAACAACAACCATAACACAGGATAAATGGTTTCAAACAAGAATAACTCAACAACGGGAGAAATAATGTGTAACAACGACATCAAATAAGAGTAACTCAACAATGGAAGAGATAACATGTAACAATGATTACAAATAAGGATAAGAGAACAATGGAAGGGATAATAATAATTTCAATTAAGGTTAAGCAATTACGGAAGAGATAACAAGACAATAAAAGAGGCAACAACTTCAATTAAGGCATATAAGACTATATGTTGCAACAATGGTTAAACATTAATTGATCAACTTTAAATAAGACACGTAAGGGTAAATTTAGCAATGAAGGATTTAACATGATAAGACAATTTTATCAATACTAAAAAATAGATTTTCCTTTACAATTCACCTTTGTTCGGCACAAATCTAACCAAAATCGACTTAATATACCATCAAATAATGCAAGAGAAATCAATTCCAATAAATAAATCTATGATGTTTCTACAATTCCTCAAAAGTCAACAAAAGTCAACCGGGACCCGCTGTTCAAAGTCCAATTGTAGATTCCGACTACCCATGACTCCACGAGTTCATATATGTTATTAGTTTCAAAATCCTAGTCCAAATCGACTCTCAAAACTCAAATTCTTAGTTTTCAAAAACATGACAAAGTTTAACAAATTTTCACTTTGATTCACATGATTTTGATGCTAAAATCTAAGATACATTGATGGAATATGATTAGAGATAGATTATAATAACTTATCCAAAGTTTGTAGATGAAAATCTCTCTTCAAAATTACCTCCTACCAAGTCTAAGGTTCCAAAATATGAAAATGAGGCTAAAATTCCTGTCCCTCAGCTTTTTGTACAGGCATAGGTGTCGCAAAAGCGAAGAAACTCACACCCTTCCTCTCATAACAATTGCGATGAAACGTCCGAAATTGCGAACATGGACACTTCGCAAATGTGACTAAGAAGATCGCAAATGCGAACCAGCTCACCCAGGCCACCCATGCGAACACTTAGTTCGCAAATACGAACCTAGCATACTGCATTCTATTATGGCAAATGCAATCCAAAAGTCGCAAATACGAGACCTAAACACAACACACACTTGCTCGTGCGATCAAATCATCAAAATAACATCCGAGACCACGAATCAGACATCCAAAACACATGAAATCAACATGAAACTCAAGAACTTCTAAAAACACAACCGTCCGTCCGATTCCTATCAAATCAACTTAGAATGACACCAAAATTTGCGAATAAGATTCAAATCACAAATTGTACCTATTCCAAATCCCGAAAAATAAATTCAAACACAATATCTATAAAGTCAACCTATGGTTAAACTTATAAAAATTCTAAGCCTCTAAATTGCTAAATCTCGGCAAAATAACACATATCTCCTACAGACCTCCGAATTCAATTTCGGGCATACACCCAAGTCTAAAAGCACGATATGAACCCATCAGAACCATCAAAACACCGTTCCAGGGTCATTTCCACCAAAGATAAAACGTCGGTCAATATTTTCAGCTTAAGTTTCTAAAGCGAGAATCACTCATCCAAATTCATTTAGGATCATCCGAAAATCAAATCCGACCATGCACGCAAGTCATAATACACAATATGAAGCCATTCAAGATCTCGAACCATTGAACAGAACCAAAAAGCTCAAAACGACTGGTCGGGTCGCTACATTCTCTCCCTCTTAAACAAACGTTCGTCCTTGAACGGTCCAAGCATATTCCTAAGCCATCAAATCACTATATGAACTCACCATGCACAAACACATGGGTGATTCTACGTCACAATGATCCACACAAGCCCTACAATACCATATGAACCGTAAATTATTCCTTCTACTCATGCCGAAAAGCCTTATAATCAAATTTCCACTACTACCAAGGACCCTATTATCACACAAGCACACAATAAAATCCTCCACTTGCTACAACAGTTCATGCATACACCCACAATGTATAACCACATGACATAACACATCATCCTTATGACCAAAGCAGCAACTCTACCCAAAATAGTTGCCCATCACTAGGCCCGGTACCGACAAACATACTCATATCGACTAATACCTTGTTCCTAACCTTCACAATGCTGAAAATATTGCAAGAAACATGCAAAACTCATAACTACTCATTCGATCAACAAGCCAGCCCAAACGCCACCTGGGCACATACATCGCAATCTAAACCCACCAAGCATAACTCGAATATGACAGAATATGAAAACAGGAACACATGAGAGAACCGTCAAACAAGCCAAGCAGGCACGACTCCCCACCGATACCATATTGTGGATCCAATCCACAAGGAAGAAGCAAGACACAAACAACAACCACAACAAATCGTACCTTAATATGACCTCACCGCGACGCATAGCCCAGTAGAAACACACCTATCCATCAAGAACACCAGGACCGCATCCTCAACTCATAATTACGAGTAAGATAAACATCTCAGCAACTAAACCATCCTACTAACTCAGCCTCATAGAACCAGAACAACAAAACAAAACAACTTTCCATACCTGTTGAGCACCCAAACTACAAGTCGGGCCAAACCGTCCGCAGATCACATCAAATCCTACCGTATTTAACAAAAAGAAACCTCACCAAAGTGTAATGACCTACACTAGCAACCTAACCAAAACGATAGACACGTGCAATCATAATAAAATTCTCAATTGTTGTGAACACACGAACAGGGTACAAGAATCACAAAGCACAACTATATCTAAAGTAAGTTAGGAAGAATCTTACCAATAAATTGGACCGGACACAAATGCATCTCTATACTCAAGTAAAACCATACCTATAAGGACATCACCCGGTACATCAACCTCTGCCCAACCAAAAAGAGCGTAACAATGGGCCCGACATCCCCCTCTAGAGCGACCTCTACCCGCTTGACCTCCACTACTAGCTGGCGGTGAAGGTATAGTAGCAACTAGAGCAGAACTCAGAGCCTGAATACCCTGCTAAGGCACATCCGCTGGGAGTCTGGGACAATCTCTAACCATCTGGCTAGTATCTCCACTCTTAAAGCAACCTAATGTGGCTATGGAAGCTGTCGATACTCTTAGACCCATAGATATCTAAAGCACACATGAAGCCTGAAGTGCAAACTGGACTGGATGGCCCACAAACCTCTACCATGACGTATCCTGCCTCAAAAATAGAGATCAATAGATCCTCCCGGTCAACGGGGCCTCTTAGCCTCCATGCCCTTTCCCTCTTCGCTTTGTATCCCCTTAAATCGGTGAGCGATCTCTACCACCAGCTGAAACGGAACATCCATCTCTAACCCCCGAGCAATGCTTAATCGGATACTATAACTGCGCCTTTTAATGAATTTGCGGAGCCGCTCTCTAACCGTAGAAACCAAAGCAGGTGCATGCTTAGAAAAATCACTGAATCTAACAGCATACTCCGACACTGATTTAGTACCCTGGTGCAACTGCTCAAACTCCGCGAGCCATGCATCTCGAAGGGTTTGGGGAAAAAACTCTCTCAAGAACATCTCTGAAAACTGAGTCCCTGAAAGTGAAGCTGCATCGGCTGGGCTACCCTCCTAGTAAGCCCGCCATCACTGATACGGTGCTCCCGAAAGCTGGAATGGAGTAAACGCTAGTCTCAGTAATACCTATGGTATGGAGAATATGATGACACTTCTCTAGAAAACTGTGTGCATCCTCTGAAGCTAGGCCACTGAAAGTAGGGGATGATATTTCTTGAATCTCTCAAGTCTCAACTGTTCATCCTGATATGACTTTGGCTTGATCTCAGGCTGAATCGGAATAACAGGCTGTGTTGGCATGATACCGGAACCTAACCAATGTGGACCTGCTGCTCTGGAGTATGGGCGACAAGAGTCTGAGCTCCTCCCCCACTTTGTGAAGTAGCTGGTGCAACCGGAATTAATCCCGCTAGAGACAATGTACCAAACATGCTCAGTAACTACACTAAAGTCTCCTGAAGTCCCGGGTAGCAACAGGCGCCTCCAGTGTCTGTCCCCTAATCATAATTTGTTACTTTTCATTGTTGTATAATTGTGGCATATGTGTACATGTTGTGCGAATTGACTTTAGATGCGCATGTTGCGACATAAGGGAAGAATTTCATTTGTGATGCGCATACGGCGAGATAAGGGTGGCTAGATGCGCGTGCAACAGCATAAATGCGGTGTGTATAGATGCAAATGCTACGAGATAAGGGTGGTTTATGCACGTGTAGCAATATAAGGGGAAATATTCGTTGTGATGCTCACACGGTGATATAAGGGTAGCATTGTGTGTATGTTAAATGATAGCCCGGGGGTGATTAGTATTGATTATGTGTGTGGTGGTGAAAGAGGAGCATTCGTGTTGTGCTTATGACTTCTTTGTGTGGAGACATGTATTTTTACATGGTTTTCTGCGTTGTTTCTAATATAATAATCTACGCCTCTTAGCCATTCAAATCCGAGAAATCCTTAAATACCACATATGAATCTTGAACTCATTAGAACTTTCTCGAGAGTCATCCACTCTGCTCTAATCTCCAATGTGCCATCGAAAAGAGCTGAATGACTCTTGCTCAATTAGCACACAATCACCTAAAGAAGTAACCCCACCTTTAAACAACCGAGTGAATCCTTTGTACTTGCACACTACATCCACCACGAATAACAACCTGAATCATTCCAATATTTCCATATATCCATAAAGTGTAACATCATGCATCCAGAAATTTCCTTACTCGAGTCATCCTCAAAATCAACCTCTTTAAGCCATAACTGATCCACAAGCATGTCTCGCTGAAATAAGATCAACTCTCAAGCTCACCATTTTTTGCTTTAGTCAGAAGAGCTTCTCTCCTCCTCGATTCATGATCATGCAATCTGATCGTTGATAGCAGACTCCTTCACTTGGCTCGAAGCCATAAAACATAACATTCGATAACCCACAATACTGACTGGGGCAGTCTCTAACCATATGACGGGTATCACGACAGTCAACCTTACTCCATAACTACCATAATTCGACACTATAATTCAGCTAAATCCTTCATACGCTCATGTAGCACCAGCCATAGAATACCTCAAATCATCAGCTAAATGCATATCCATCCTCGTGACAATCGTGCAAACTTTATCAAGCAATCCGAACTCAAATTGCAGCACATAGACATTCCACCGGTAGAAAGAAAACTCTTCACATAAACATCATAGGGATCACACAGCCTCAAAACATCATGTAGGAGATAACCCACCTACTAGCCTCAAACTGGCATCTCTCTACGCCCTATCAAGGTCAAAACCACTATGCAATCGCTAAATCCTGCCGAGTTCGAACTCGTCAACAAGACATAAGAATCTACTCCATTCCACATAAGCAACCGAAAGATCCCTAACACACTCATAACTCGAGACTGTACAACACATCAAGGAAGAATTCAACTACTCATAGTCCTTTCACATCCCAAGCAAAATTCTTCTCGTCACATCCAAACCATCTGAGCACATTCTGCAGTCATATAATACTCATCATATAGTTATCCAACCACTCATTGAGGTATCAATCCCACTCCTAGGAGTACCATTGGACATATAAGTCCGAAAGCACATACTCTCACAACTGAAACTACCGAGCCCAAGCTGCGGTCCGAACCTGGCCTCAAATCCTTCAGACTGGCATATCTCCATAGCACATAGAACACATCTCGCATCTCATCTATGACATCATAAGCGGTCAATATAAAATTGACATCGAGTGCCCAACATGACATACGAGTGGATGGAATGAATGCAAAGAGATATGCTTCAAGCTGAATCAATGTTGCACAAACAAGACTCTACTATACACTTGCTCATGACTTGTAGAACCTATGAACCTGGAGCTCTAATACCAACTTATCATGACCCAAAATCCACCTAATCGTGATGGCACCTAATCCAACCCTCTAGGTAAGCCAAACAACAATCAACACAACTTAAACAAGAATAATAAGAGTCAATAAGTGAAATAATTGAATTTCCATAAAATAATCAAAAGATTGGTAGTACAAGCCATAAGCCACTAAGACTTAGATACAAAGATGGTATGGAAATAAATACAACATCTGTTTGGAAAGTACATAAACAAAGTTCAAATCCAAAGCTACCAAGGACAAGTGGTAGCTATATTCAGAAAGCAGGTACATCTTCAGTGCTAGCTCCCGTCATCCAAAATATCTCAGCTCCAAGATTTGCATGCAAGGTGCAGAAGTGTAGTATGATTACAATCGACCTCATGTTCTTAGTAAGTATCATAACTAACCTCGACGAGGTAATAGAAGCAAGAATTATAAATGATACTCGCTAGTCACTCGTACAATTCATAAATCTAACAAGTGCAGAACAATAATATGATCAAGTCATGAGTCACACATAAAACCACCTTGGTGCACACAATAACTTAACGTACTTTTCTCAGTTAACAATTGAACATATAAAGAAGATATGCAAATAAATCAAGTAATTAACCAAGGAAATTGCAAGTAAAAATGAAATACTATAACCAAATATCAATCGGTTGCGACGCGCAACTTGATCCAAATAGAAATCATAAACACGGCTCTAAAGCCCACATCAAAATTTTAATAACCAAACCAAACCATTGGTTAGCTTTTCAAAAGTTCACATCAACCAGAAACCCATAGATTTCTCACAATCCGGATGTACACCATCAAGAAGGCACATGAGAGGGTGACCATAGGGGGATGGATCTATATCCACACACTACACGGACAACTCACTACTGCATGGATAGCTCACGTGCTAATATTATCAATTGCATGGACAACTCACATGCTAATAATAATATCTAAGATCCGCATGGACAACTCACGTGCTACATGGACAACTTGCATGCTCAATATCGCAATCCGTCCGGCGTGGTCACATGCTCAATATCAAAATCCAGCCGGTGTGGTCATAGGCTCAATATCACAATCTGCACGGTTGTCACGAATAGAAATCCCAACCACGGGGACGTGATGGCGCCTAACACCGAATGCTAAGCAAGCCAGCACAACAGATAATAAAAAATAAAGAGAAATAATAAATATCTAATATATACTCGTCATCTTGCATATACGCCATCCCTACACATAGTTCATGTAGAAAATAGACCAAACTAGTCCTAATTTCCTCAAGTCAATGTTAACCACGACACGTACCTCACTCCGAAACCAAATCAACAGTCAATCACGGCCTTGCCTTTCGAACAAGCATCCAAACAAACCGAATCTAGCCAATTATCGATCAAACAATTCAAAATAAGCTTTAGAAACTACCCACATGTCACGACCCAAAATCCGAACCCATCGTGATGGCACCTAACACAGTGGTTAGGCAAGTCGAAACATAACAATAAAGAACCAGTACATCATAAATTATAGAAATAGCATAAGTCTGAAACCTCAATGTAATAAAGTACTGCCTATACAAGGTAAATCCCCCAGAAACTAGTAAACACAGAGTCGTGCTCTACAACGAAATACAAGTCTGGAAACTAAGTAATAATAATACAGTTTGGACTGAAGTAACAATACATAAGAAAAGACAAGTCAAAACTACGGCCAATGATGCAGCTCTATCTCGCCTCTCGAAGATGTTCCAACAAATAGGTCTACTGCTAATAGCTTGTCCCCATACCTGGATCTGCACAATTAAGTGCAGAGTGTAGTATGAGCACAATCGACCCAATATACTCAATAAGTATCGTAACTAAACTCGACGAGGTAAAAGAAGCATGAATTATAAATGATACTAGCTATAACCTGTACAGTTTCATCATTTTAACAAGTACAGAACAAAAATGAAATCAAGTCATAAAGCACATGAAAAAGCATCTTTTTGTGTATGTGTATAGTTAATCAAATTTCTGCTCTGTCAATGTTTAGCCAATATAGATGATATGCAGTTAAATCAGGTAATTAATCACAGAATTTCAAGTAAATATGAAATGCAAAATCCAAACAAACACTGGCAAGATTTCCTCAACCTTCCCATATTTGTACCAAACCACTGATCAGTTTTACTCAATATCCGCGCGTACACCATCAAGAGAGAAACATGAGAGGGTGACCCTAGGGAGACAGATCCATATCTATACGCAAGCACATCCAATTCAACATGCTACTAGCCCGACGTGGTCACAAGCATAACTGTACAATCCGCCCGACGTGGTCCCAGGCATAACAACAGACTTGCCCGGCATAGTCACAGGCATAACAACACAATCCGCCGAGCGTGGTCATAGGCATAACAACACAATCATATCACACAGGAAAAAATAAACAAGAACACATGTATGTGATGAATGAATAACAAATCTCATGCTCTCAGACTGATATAAATGACATGCTAAAGTGCAGGCATGTGTAAAGTGTACTATCACAGCTCAAATAGGCAATTTCATCACAGAATAACATTTATCAAGTTCTTTCAGGGATTAAACTTGTATGTAGCCTCAAACATGGATCAAATAGTTCACAAAAATGTTAAAATATGAGAAACATCACAGCTTAAAGCTTAAAAGCCAACTCTAGCCATATCATAACCTAAGCATAACCAGAACATGGATAAATACCCCCGGTGTTAGCACATGGACTTAAACCCCACACATGTGCGACACGGGCTCAAACCCCACACATGTGCGCACCCATAACACGTGGTTATCACAAAGAATTCAGGCAACTAGTGCCTCAACCAAGTTTAAATAAGATACTTACCTCAAGCAAGTCAAATTACTCCTCTAACAAACCCTTCCCGCGCCTATAAACCTCTGGAAGGCTCGAATCTAGCAAAAATAACGTAATACTATCAATAAAAGCTATAGGAATTGTTTTGAAATGATAAAGCTAAGATCTTTAACCAAAATCAAAAAGTCAACCACGGGCATGCACCTCGGAACCTGAATAAATTCATAAATTCAGAACACCCATTCAATTATGAGTCCAACCATACAAAAGTCATCCAATTCTGACCTCAAATTGACCTTCAAACCTCCATTTTTCATTTTTGCAAAGTTTCCACAAAGTCCCCCATTTCTCCACCTTAATTCACTAATTAAATGCTAAAACAAAGATGAGATTATGAAATAATAATAAATCCAAGTCAAAAACACTTACCCCGATCCAAATCTTGAATATCACCTCCAAAATTGCCCAAAACCGAGCTCTAAAACTCAAAATATGAAAATAATACTCTAACCCTCAATTTAGATTTTTAATAGTCTGCCCAGATGTTCCTCTTCGCGATCGCGAAGAACAAAATTCACTTCCCTCTAAAATGGTCTACACGAACATGAACTACCAGTCGCGAACGCGATGCTCAGCAACCCAGACCTACGCGATCGCGGACAAAGACACACGATCGCGAAGAACAAACATGTTTAACTTCCAGACCTCACCTTCGTTCTTCGCGAACGCGTCCCATCTCCCATGTTCGAAATGCAAAAACAACAAAAGTTCAGCAATCGTAGAGGCTTTGGACAAAGTTCCTCCTGCCAAAATTAATCCTACGCGATCGCGACCCTCTCCTCGCGATAGCGACAGAGGAAACCAGATGCTAGAAAAATCAGGAACTCCTGCATGTCCAAAATGAGTCCGCTTGATCTGAAACACACCCGAGGTTCTCGGGACCCCATCCAAATATACCAACAGGTCCTAAAACATGATACAAACTTAGTCGAAGGCTCAAGTCACATCAAACAACATCGAAATCACGAATTGCTCCCCAATTCAAGCCTAATGAACTAATGAACTTCAAACTTCTAAAACTAATGCCGAATCATACAAACCCAACTCCGATTGAACTAAAATTTTACACACAAGTCATAAATGATACAACGGACCTAATCCAACTCCCGGAACCAAAATCCAAGCCTGGTATTAACTGAGTCAGCTCTCGTTCAAGCTTCCCAACTTTCTAAACCTTCAATTTTTCACCTTTCGCCAATTAAAGCCAAAATGACCTACGGACCCCCAAATCCAAATTCGGACATATGTCTAAGTCCAAAATCACCATACAAAGCTATCAAAACCATCAACTCCATTCTGTAGCCATTTACACAAAAGTCAACATCTAGTCAACTCTTTCAATTTAAGCTTCCAATCTTGGAACTAAGTGTCCTAATTCACTGCGAAACATCCCCGGAACCAAACCAATCACCCCATCAAGTCACATAACCACAAGTTAACATAGAACAAGCAATAAATGGGGGAAAGGGGCTACTATACACAAGATGACCAACCGGATCGTCACACCTTAATTGAAATAGGTTCAGTTTTGATCATTTTTTAAAAACTCAACAAAAGTCTACCTCGGTCTCGCTTAGTCGAAATTCGAGATTCGGACCAAACCTCGATTAACCATTCGCCCGAGCCTAGATATGTGATTTGTTTGAAAATTTGACCTCGATTCGAGGAATAAATCTCAATCTTATAAAATCCCTAAATTCTACCCAAAACCCCTAATTTTTACCTTGAAATTTAAAGATTTGATGTTAAAAACTCATGAAATGTAATTAAAATTGATTGAAAAGTAATTAGAGATGCTTACCAATGAATTTGACAAGAAAAAGTTTTTCAAAAATCACCTCTAGAGAGCTTAGGGTTGAGAAATGGTGTAAAATGAGCTAAGTCTCGATTTCCCCTCATTTACCCTGTTGCGGATATCACATTTGTGAACACTTGTTCATAAATGTGATGTCTTCTAATGCGACACACTAATAGTAAATGCGATCAGTGCATCAGTTCTAGTTAAGTTTCAAATGCGACATTTCCTTCGCAAATGCAAAGCACCCTCTATCGCAAATGCGCACAAATACTTCACAAATGCGAAGCCGACTCCCTAGGCACTGTGTTGCAAATGCGACTCTGCAATCGCAAATGTAGTCTCAGCTCAGTTAGCAAAAGAGAATTATTCTTCGAAAAGCAAAGTAACAGCCCCAACTCATTTCCGCAAATGTGATCAATTGAACGCAAAAGTGAGGCTGGCAAATGAGAGCTAGATGATTCGCTCAAATTACACCTTAATAATAGTGTAAGTGATCGATGTCAAATATAGTAACCCAACAAGGTTGGGGTCGAATCCCACAGGGAATAGGCGTGAAACTATTGTCCAATTAATGTAGTACTTTACTAAGTCGTAATTCTATCAAGTACGCCAAATAGAATAAAGAAGTGTTGAATATATAAGGAAAGGGAAAATTGAAAACTAATTTGTTCAAGTGTGAATGTGAAAGATATGAATTTAAGAGACCAAGGTTGTGCCCCCTTTAATGTAGTAGAATGTTCTTGATATTAATATTGAATTCCTTTCTTGATATGCAATTGATGTTTAATTTACTACCCAATATTTCCCAATATTTGGATAATGTATCCTCTCTACGATTCTCCCGAATGCAAAAGAGTCAATCTTAAGAACAACCAATTAAGCGCCAAGTTAAAACCTACTTATTCCTAAGAGATTTTGTTAATCAAGGTTTAAAGCCTTGAGTTCTTGTTATTTATTTCTACCAAACTCTATCTCACTTTCCCAAGATAAGTTAGAGTCAATTGGCGTTCGTTAATGTTTGCAACCACTAACGATTAATTGAAGAACAAGAAATAAATAAATATCAAATTCCTTCAGAATTGGATTCAATATCAAAATCTCAAAACATTCTACCCATCTTGGGTTCACAACCTCAGTGTTTGAGTTTAGCTACACATACTGATAATTAAAGAACAAGGAAGAGTAATTGATATCATCTTACAAAAATAGAGGGTTTTCAATCACCAAAAGCTTCTAAGAATTCAAAAATACTCAAGTAACGTACTATGTACTCTAAGTTTTGACAAGAATGCCTTCACAAGACCCTATAAAACCTATTTATAGAGGCCCAAAACCCGAGGCAAATGTCGGTCAGCTTTGCCCTTGTTGAAATAATGCGGACCGCATTTCTGTCGCAGAACAGAAATATGGACCGGAAATCATCATCGTCCGTCGCAAATCCCACCAGACAGTTTTGCTCTCATCGCATCTTGGTTTGCGGTTCGCATGTTGAATATGCGATCACAGAATGCAATCGCATTCTTCACACTGACTTTCACCCAGAACTCTGTTTATGTTTGCGATTTCACCAGCCAATTCGTGCTTCGCATTCCTATTCTGCGGTCGCATTTGCGACCGCATTCTCGACATGAAGATTGACCTAAAGTTCTGTCTTCGTCTGCGATCTACTTGTAGAATATGCGATTCGCATGTCTGTTCTGCGACCGCATATTTACATATGCGATGCTCTTAACCTCTTTTCTTGTCTTCAACTACTTTTTGAACTTTTTTCTGTTCTTCTGGGTCTTGACACTTGTTATTCTGCAAATACACTACAATTACATAAGTATCATGAGAATTAGCAAGTAAAACAAGTTAAACTTTAAGCAAATAGTATCAAAATGTGCTGAAATTACCCGACACATCACTAGACCTCGCAAATATGAGATCTACAAGCTTGCACCAGCAGCTCAAACCTTCCAAAACACTTCCAAAACTAGCTCGAGCCCCTTATGATCCAATCCAAACATGCACACGAGTGTAATTACATCCTACAAACATGCTCGCTACCTCAAAACGTCAAAATAGCGTCACATAACTAGAATTGATCACCAAAACTCTAAATTTCAGCTTAAAACTCAACTTTCACAATTTTTAACATAATGCACCGAAATGCGCTCGATCACCCCGGACCCCAACCAAATGTGCAAAAAAATATCATACAAACCTACTAGAATTGTCAAAACATCAATCTAAGGTCGTTTACAAAAAATGTAGACCGTGGTAAACTCTAGCCTCATTTTAAGTCAAGAATCATATTTTCTTCAAAAGTTTACATAAAAACTTTCTAGAAAACGACATGGACCATGGCCACAAATCAATAAACATAATATGGATCTATGGGAGGTCTCGGAACACTCAAATTAAGGCTAGTGCTCAAAACTGCCTATGGGGTCATCACATTTTCCACCTCCAAAAGAAACGTTCGTCCTCGAACAGATATAGAAAAGTATGTGGACTGGTAAAAAGGTAAGGGTATCTACTCCGGATGTCGGACTTGGACTCCCATGTAACCTCCTCAATCGGCTGACCACTCCATTGCACTTTCACAAAAGGAAAACTCTTGGATCTTAACTTATGAATTTATCGGTCTAGAATAGCCACAAACTTCTCCTAATTGGTCAAGCAGTTGCACCATGCTCAAGTCCAAAACATGTGAGCTGACCTCATGGTATTTCTGAAGCATAGAGACGTGAAATACCGGATGTATCTCTGCTAGGATAGGATGCAATGCAAGCCTACAAGCAACCTCTCCAAATCTCTCCAAGATCTCAAATGGGCCAATAAACCTCGGGCTTAACTTGCCCTTCTACCCAAATTGCATCACGCCCTTCATAGGCGACACTCGTAGAAGAACCTTCTCATCCGCCATGAAATTCACATCTCGAACCTTCTGGTCCACATAACTCTTTTTCCTGGACTGAGCTGTACGAAGTTGCTCCTATATTATCTTAATCTTCTCCAAGGCATCACGGACCAAATCAATATCCAACAATCTAGCCTCACCGAGCTCAAACCAAACAATTGGCAAGCAAAATCGCCTCCCATATAATGCCTCATACGGAGCCGTTTGGATGCTCGACTGATAGTTGTCGTTGTACGTGAACTCCCTTAGAGCTAAAAACTGGTCCCACTGACCCTTGAAATCCATAAAGCATGCCCGCAACATGTCCTCCAATATTTGAATAGTGCGCTAGGACTGTCCGTCCGTTTGAGGATGAAACGATGTACTCAACTCGACAGGCGTTCCCAACTCACGCTGCACGGCTCTACAAAAATGCGATGTGAATTGTGTGCCTCAGTCAGAAAGATGGAAATGGACACACTGTGCATGCGGATAATCTCCCGGATGTAAATTTGAGCCAATCGCTCTGAAGAATAAGAAGTCATCACTTGAATGAAGTGTGCGGACTTAGTCAACTAGCCCACAATAACCCAGACTGCGTCATATTCCTCAAGGGCCATGGCAAGCCTACCAAAAAATCCATAAGTAATTTAGGATATTATTTTCTCGTTTTTTGGACTTAATTTTGTGACCCCCTCCTACCTGTATATGGGGTGTCATCTTTGTTTTTAGTCTTAGATTATTGTAGACTATTATCAATAGAGATTTTTCTTGCACTCTTGTGTGCGACTACTCTTGGATTTTTTCTTAAACTTTCAAGACTCAACTTAAGGTGGTAAGATTAAACTCTTTTTGAAATATTAGATCAATTTTAGGTATTCAAGAAATGTGATAGGTTTAGGCTTATTATTATTCTTGTTATTCTAAAGGGTCAGGTTTCACAATCTATCTGTTGTCTTTATTCTTTATCAAAGGCGGTTAGTTCTTCCTTAGTTAATTGTTGTTGTTAGGATTTAACGTCAAGAATAGAATTGATGAATTCAGGATACTTGTTTTTTTTTTGAATTCAACCTATCTTTAATTTCTGTCATCTTTTTCGTTTCTTATTTTCTTTTAACTCCAACACGTTTCTTGATTTCCTTTTTTTTTAGTAATTCTTGGACCCCTAACGTGTTGCTTTCAAGTGGTATCAAAGCATAGGCTAATTAACATTTCAATTTTGATAATCTTGGGAGGTTCTTGAGCAAAAGAAAAGGACAACAAATAAAGGAAAATCAACCAAGAAAATAAAATAATTAAAAGTGTTATTGCTGATTATTATTTTCAGAATTCAAGTGTTATTTTGTTTTCCAAGTCAAGAAAGGAAACAAGAAGAGAGAATCCTAGTTCCTGAAAATTAAGATAACTTCTTTTCTTATTCTTGTGGGTTTTTAGTTTCTTAAATTCTTTCCTTTTTTCCTACTATCACCAAGTCCTATTCTTCCTAGGTTTGGTCCTTCACTTTCCTTTTCTTTTTCTAACTCCATATTCTTATCACTAAAAGTCGTGACTATAAGATTTATTATTAAATCTAAATATTTAACGATCAAAGGTTGCTTTGAGTAGAAAACGGCAAGAGAAGTGAGAGCATTAGAGGAAAATCCAAATTTGAAAGATATATATTGCTTTTAAGTATTTTGTTTAAGATGTCTCGTATAGGTAGTGATGATGAACGGAGGGCTCTTCAAGAAGCCAAAATCAAAGCAAGGAATGGTTTCACTTTGTAAGCTAGGCACCAACAATTCAAATGGTGGAATTTGGAATTACAAAAGATGAAGGACACCATTGCTGAGCAAAATAATAAATTAGCTGAACTTAGGACGGGAAATAATATTAGATTCCAGGCTAGGAGAGATGTACCCCCTGCTCCCATTATAAATCAAGAAAATCCTAAAGATGATTTTAGTGATGATATTGGCTTTGATGGGTAGGAAGAGATAGGAGGGGATCAAGAGGTAGAGTAGAAGATGATAATATAAGCGGTGTAAAGATGAAGATGCCATCTTTCAAGGGAGCAAGTGATCCAGACTTGTACCTTGATTGAGAGAGAAAGGTGGAAACTATCTTTAACTGCCAGATGACGTCAAAATCCACTCCTCAAAGAGTAAGAGGATATGGTCGCATGCAATATAATATACCCAACTATGAGTCGGGGTCGAATTCCACATAGAACAATATGTAGGCAATTAGGCAAGTAAGAGAACTATTGTTTATTATGCTAAGTCAAACACTAGTAAAAGTTTTGAGAAACTATTATAACTAATGCGAAAATGTAAGCTAACCAAGAAAGCGAATAAAATAATCTATGGCTAAAAGCAAGTATACACGGGGAATTACACTCAAGTAATGATCCAATGTATTTCTCGATTTTAAAATATGAGCGAGTTTATGTCAATTAGCCTCGGATAATAATTCTATATCAGCTTCTTCTGAAGACTAACAACACTTCCCAATTGAATTATCCTTGAAACAATTAAAAGATTAAGTGCACCTGAAAATGGAAACAAGTAGTTCAATCCTATCCCTAGGTAGAATCTATAAAATGAGGGTTAACACCTCAAGTTCTTGTTAATTAATTTTTTCTAACCCCAAATTAACTTTTTTCAAGATTAATTCAAAGTTAATGGGAAACTCCTAGGTTTAGCTAATCCATATGGAAACATTAAAGAACAAGAATAATTAAAGAAATAATTAATTCACTTAATATTAATAACAACCATTCAATATATAAGCATAATAAGAGATTTAATCCAAACTTTCACAATGAATATTTCCATAAATAAGTTTCAAGTGTTGGAATAAATACTATACACTTAGATATTCAATACAAATCAAGGAATTGAAGAAAAGAGTAAAAAGGCTATGAAAAGTTCATCCAAAGTCTTCAAATCTTAAACTCCCAAGTGTGGGTGCAAGAACCCTAGCTCCAAGATTGTAAGATCTACCAAAAATATCTGTCCAAATGAGCTAGGTCGTGTATTTGTAGGTTTAGGATTAAAAAAATATGAAATGCCGAAGTTGTACAGGTCTGAAACCCGTTGGCGCACCAGTGGAAGAATCATTATAGGTGCGGCTCCGCGGCAGAATTCTTCTCGCAGATGCAAAATCGTGTGGGAAATTGATATTCTGAAGAAGTGGACTTTGAAATGCAGATGTGCCAAGCTAAGCACAGAAGTGCCTCCGCAGATGCGCAGGATTGTCTGCAGATAAAGTCCCAGTGTAACAACTCCCTTTTCATAGATGCAGACTATCTATCGCAGATGCGAGTTCGGAGAAGCGATAATGATCCCGCAGGTGCAAGACCACTGGAAGAAAATTTGCACTTCTTTAATTATTTTTTCTCAATTCCACTTCATTTGATCTCAACTCTCTTTATGACCAAATTCACCTGAAAATCTAGCAATACACACCTTAAAAAACCTCATATTATACTTAAAAAATACAAAAACTTAAGTAAAAAGACTAGAATAAGTGGTAAAATCACCACTTATCAACACCCCCAACTTAAAGTCTTTGCTTTTCCTCAAGCAAATAAAAACCAAAAACTCAATGAGATTTTATGACTTAAAGCTCAATTAGCATCGCTATCATTTCCAAGTCACATTCTCCAACTAAGCACAACACTTATGGCTTTGGTTGGTACTAATAATTAGGCTACAAGCATGTAAACTTTAACCAAACAACTCCCTCATTTAAAAATATAATCTTAAGAAAGCAATGGAGTTTCAAAATAATTAAGTGACAACAAGCAAGTCTAAAGAAGTGACTCAAAAGCACTAGTCTAATATATTTGCTCATTTGACTCAATTTGGAATTTGTTAATGTCACCAATCCATCATAATCCATGTGCCTTCACAAGAAATAAAGTCTCAAATTCACCATATTAACAATAACAACACAAGGGAGAAATGGACAAAGACACTCACTCTCAACAATTTCAAGTGTTAACAAATATCATGCCATAAGCTTGCCCTTATTTTAATTCGTTGCCAATTTAAGAAAATTCGGTTGGAGATCCCATAAATACTTTTTAAGCTTGTAATGTAGGATTACGGAAAGGTAGGATACACATTTGGTATGCAAGTGAATACACCCTCCTTGAACACTACTCAAGTTTGTCTTTCTTTTTGAACTTTGCTTATTTTTAAACCATATAGTCCTTATTGATGTAATGATCCGGCTGGTTATTTTGATTATTTTAGTCTTGTTCCCCTATTTATTGCATCCTCTATATTCAATTGTGGTTATGTGACTTTCCGGGGTGGTTTGTTCTGTTTCAGGAGAGTTTAAGAGTGAATTGGGACATTAAGTCTCAAGGTTGGAAGCCTAAGTTGAAAGAGTTGACCGGAGTTTGACTTTGTTATAGATGACTCCAGAATGGAGTTTTTGATGGTCCCGATAGATTTATATGGTGATTTTTGACTTAGGCGTATGTCTGAATATTGATTTGGAGGTCCATAGGTTGGTTTGAGACTTTTTGGCGAAAGTTGGAAAGTTGAAGGTTTGGAAAGCTCATAGGTTTGGTCGAGGGTTGACTTTATTGATATCGAGCTCAGATTTGTGATTCGGGGAGTTGGTATAGTTCCGTTGTGTCATTTGTGACTTTCATGCAAAATTTTAGCTAATTCGGAGTTGGTTTGATATGATTCGGCACTAGTTTTAGGAATTGAATGTTTATTGATTCAATAGGCTTGATTTGGGGTGCGATTCATAGATTTGATTTTGTTAAATGTGATTTAAGGCCTTGGTTTGGTTTGTGTTGTGTTATGGGACTTGATGGTATGTTTCGACGGGATCCCCAGGGGCCCCAGGTGTGGTTCAGATAAAATTTTATTCCATTTTGGACTTAGGCGAACTGCTGAAGAATATGAGTTCTGGTGTCATCACACCTATGGTGGGCTTGGCCACAGGTGTGGCTGGAGATCGTAGAAGTGAAGGGAGGTGCGCAGAAGCACGACTAGTCCACAGAAGCGGAATTTGGGCGAGCCTTGAGGGACCGCAGGTGCGGTTAGGTTCTGCAGAAGCAGACGCGTAGATGCGCTCTTGGTACAAAGAAGAGGAAGCGCAAATGCATTGTGTTTGCCGCAGAAGTGGAAAATGCTGAGCCTTAGTGAGGCCGCATCTGCGATGGTTTTTCGCAGATGTGGAGTTGCAAAAGCGACCAATGTCCATCGGTGCAGTGTGTCTAGGAAGAAATAGAGAAGATCGAGGGTTTTATTTTATTTTCCACACTTTGAGTTAGAGAACTCGATTTTGGGTGATTTTAAAGGGGATTTTCAAGGATTGGGTCGGGGTAAGCATTTTTAACTCGGCTTTGTTCATTAATCATGATTCCATCATTATTTTTATCATTTAATTAGTGATTTGAGTTGGAGAAATTGGGGATCTTTTTGTGAAACTTTCCTAAACTATAAATTTAAAGGTTTGAAGGTCGACTTGAGGTCAGAGTTGGATAATTTTAGTATGGTTGGACTTGTATCGGAATGTGTGTTTGGATTTTAAAAGTTTGGTCGGGTTCCAAGGTGTGAGTCTGGGGTTGACTTTTTAATATTCTTTCAAGATTGCAACTTTATTATCTGGAATCATTTCCTATGGTTTGTATTATTAAGCTATTTTTGCTAGATTTGAGCCATGCGGAGTTGGATTTTCGTGGGAAAGGATAACGAGATGGTTGATTTAGCTTGTTTGAGGTAAGTATCTTTCCTAGCTTTGTGTGGGGCAACTACCCTTAGGACTTGGGTTGATTTGTGTTATTTGGATTATGTGAAATACGTGTACACGAGGTGACGAGTGTGTACACGGGCTTATATATGGTGTTATTACCGGTTTAGACTCTTAGACTCTTTCATGTGGTATGCACGGGCTAATACACGGGTTTATATGTGGTATTATGTGGGGAAACTACCCTTTTCTCATTTTTCTATTATTGAAATTCTTGTTCGTATTGTGGTTGAGCTGTGGGCTATATGTTGTGGTAACTTCGGTATTATTGATTTTTGCAAGTTGTGGCATATGGTCACTTGTGGTGCGAGTTGTTATTATGTTTTGATATTGATGCGCATGCTGCAGTATAAGGAGAGGGGTTAATGTGCATGCGGTGGCATAAGGTGGGATTTATGTGCGTGTTGCTAGTAAGGGAATTAATTGAAGCCACGCGGCGACATAAGGGGGCTAAAGTGCGTGTAACTATTTCGAAAAAAATATTTTCAAAAATTATCTTAATGTAAGGCTCACACGGCGGTATAAGGAACGATTGTGATTTTGAATTATAAAATATGGATATTAGGCGATACCTCAGTTGTGATTCTTGTTGTACATTCCATGTTAAAGAGGCTTTTTCGTTGAATAGTTTTGTTGTCTCTTCATTTGCCTTACTTGTATTTGTTCGCATTGTCTTCTTAATGTTATTATCCTGTGTTCACTCCTTGATGCCTTTATTGTTTAAATTCCATTGTTAGCCTACATTACTTAACTGATTTATAGTCATTCGCTTCCTCGTCTTCCCTTGTGAGCCTATACTATATTTCGATGAGTTTCTCTTATCCTAGTAGGTGTCTTGACCTGGCCTCGTCACTACTATACCAAGGTTAAGCTTGATATTTACTGGGTACCATTCTGATGCGCTCGTTCTATGCTTCTGCACATTTTTATGGAGATTCAGGCACTTCTGCTCAGGCTAGGCATCAGTGACTTGACCATACATTTCGGAGAGTTCAAGGTATACCTCCTTGGTGCTCGCAAGCCTCGGAGTCACCTTTTGTCCTTACTCTTGCTATTGTTTACTCTTTATTTAGACAATGTTCTTCTACGGATTTACAACATATTTCAGTAGAGCTTATGACTCAGTTCCACCATTTTTGGAAATTTCATTTCAAATTCTATTTTGGAGTTATTAAGAGTTTTATCGAATTACCTTATATTCTTATTATCTTAGTTGTTAATTTTTGTTAAGCTATCAATGAATGTTAGGCTTACTTAGTATTAGAATCTAGGTGCCATCACGACATCCTAAGGTGAAAAATTGGATACGATGATCAGAAACCCGTGCCCCCTGCTAGAGCCATGCGAGGCTAGGGTCAAGGCTGGGGTAAAGGCCGAGGAAGGGCATATGGTGCAGCCGGAGCACCTGCATGGACAGCAACTGAGGAGCCACTATTAGCTCCGATTGGGGACAGACACCCGAGGCGCTAGTTGGTTCCCCTGGACTTCAGGAGACCCTAGCATAGCTTTTGATCATGCTCAGCACTCTAGCTTAGCGGGGATTGATTCTCCTTGCATCAACTACATCTCAGGCTAGGGGAGGAGCTCAGACTCTCGCAGCCCACACTCCAGAGCAGCGGGTCAATGTTGAACGGGTCTCGGTGGTTATGCCAGTGCAGCCAGCTATTCCGGTTCAGCATGAGGTTAGGCTAGTGGCATATGAGAAGGAGCAGAGGATAGTTGAGAGGTTCGAGAAGTATGATCCTCCAACTTTTAGTGGCACATCCACCAAGGATGCGCATGGTTTTCAATAGAACTTCCATTGTATTCTCCATACAATGGGTATTGTGGAGGTGAACGGAGTTGCTTTTACTATATTTCAGCTGTAAGGAGTAGCGCATTAGTGGTGGCAGGCTTACGAGGGGGTAGGCTAGTTAATGTAGCCCCACTCACTTGGGCTCAATTTTTTAGAAATGTTTTTAAGAGAGTTGTTCCCAGACCCATCGGGTGGCGTACAGAGTTTGAGCAGCTGCATTAGGGGACTATGACAGTGTTTGAGTATTCTATCAGATTCAGTGAGTTGTCCTGACATGCACCTACTTGGTTTCTACAGTCAGAGCGCGAGTCTGCAGATTCATCGAGGGGCTCAACTATGGTATTAGATTCAGTATGGATCAAGAGTTAGAGACAGACACTCCGTATCAGAAGGTGGTAGAGATCGAGCGGAGGTTGGAGGGTATGCAGGGCCGAGAGAGAGAGAGAGAGAGAGAGAGAGAGAGAGAGAGAGAGAGAGAGAGAGAGAGAGAGAACAGGGAGACCAAGAGGCCTCGAGGTACTGGAGGATTTAGTGGTGGCCTCGCTACAGCTACAACCTGACATGGTAAGAGATCTGTGAGTCAGCCAATTTAATCAGCTCTTCCAGCTACTAACAGTGCTCCAGCTATTTCTAGGCCGCAGGTTTCCCACTATGTACAACCACTTTCTCGTGCACCTCCCATGCGGGGTGCCTTGAGCGGTCAGTCCAGCCAATTAGGCTAGAGTCAATTTTAGTAACCGCACCCATCAAGAGCTCGCTTTGAGTGTTGTGATGCCAGGCATATTGTTAGGGAATTCCCCAGAATTAGGAGGGGTGCACCTCCACACACTACAAAGGCTCCACGAATTCCACAGGGTCCATAGGGTTCATAGGCCATGGTTGTTGCTCCAGTTGCCTCCCCACTTGCACTGCTAGCTAGGATGGAGGTCAAGCAGCCAGAGGTCACCCTGGACGGGGATGTCAGGCTCGTTTCTATGCTTTTCTGGTAGGAAAGAGGCTACTACTTCAGATGCAGTCATCACAGGTATTGTTCCGATCTCTCATAGGGATGCCTCAGTTTTATTTGATACGGGCTCTACTTACTCAGATATGTCAATCTTACTTTGCTCCGTATATGGATATACCTCATGATTCTTTGAGTTCTCTTGTATATGTGTCCATGCCCGTGGGAGATTCTATTATTTTGAACCGCGCTTATAGGTCGTGTTTAGTTGTTATTGGTGGTTTTGAGACCAGAGTTAATCTATTGTTACTCAATATGGTAGACTTTGATGTGATCTTGGGCAATGGACTGGTTATCGCCCTATCAAGCTATTCTAGATTGTCACGCCAAGACTGTGACACTAGCTATGCCTGGTTTCCCGTGGTTGGAGTGGAGGGGTACAATGGATTATATTCCTAGCAATGTTGTTTCATTTCTAAAGACACAACGAATGGTTGAGAAGGGGTGTGATGCGTACTTAGCCTTTATGAGAGAAGTTAGTGCTGATACTCCTACGGTTGAGTCAGTTCTGGTAGTGAGATATTTCCCAGATGTGTTCCCAGTAGACCTACCGGGCATGCCGCCCGATAAAGATATTGATTTTGGTATTTACTTGGTGCAAGGCATTCAACCCATTTTTATTCCACCATACCGTATGGAACCTGTAGAGTTAAAGAAATTGAAAGAGCTACTTCAGTAGTTGCTTGACAAAGGTTTTATCCGGCCGAGTGTCTTGCTTGGGGTGCTCCAATTTTGTTCGTGAACAAGAAGGCTAGCTCTTTGCAGATGTGCATTAATTATAGGTAGTTGAACAAAGTTACATTTAAGAACAAGTACCCATTCTCGCGCATTGATGACTTATTTGACTAGCTGTAGGGTGCTAGAGTGTTCTCAAAAATTGATTTGAGGTTAGGGTATCATCAACTGAAGATTCGAGACTCAAATATCCTGAAGACTGCTTGTAGGACTCGGTATGGTCATCACGAGTTCCTAGTGATGTCATTTGGGCTGACCAATGCCCCTGCAACATTTATGCACTAGATGAACAATGTATTGAAACCATATGTTTGTCGACAACATTTGTTCTACTCCCGTAGCCGAGAGGACCATGGTCAGTATTTGAGGATTGTGCTCTAAACCTTGAGGTAGAAGAAGTTGTATGCAAAATTTTCAAAGTGTGAATTCTGGCTTGATTCGATGGAGTTTCTGGGCATGTGGTGTCTATTGAGGGGATAAAGTTAGATCCGAAGAAGATTGAGTCTGTTAAGATTTGGCCTAGATCGTCTTCAGCTACTGAGATTTAGAGTTTTCTTGGATTGGCCAGATATTATCGCCATTTCGTAGAGGGTTTCTTGTCTATTGCTGCACCTTTGACCACATTGACCCAGAAGGGTGCTCTATTTAGGTAGTCTGACGAGTGCGAGAAGACCTTTCAAAAGCTAAAGACTGCCTTGACCACAACCCCAATTCTAGTTTTGCCATCAGCAGCGAGTTCATATACAGTTTATTGTGATATGTTGCGGATTGGTATTGGGTGTGTCTTGATGCAGGAGGGTGGGTTGATTGCTTATGCTTCACGCTAGTTGAAGCCCTATGAGAAGAACTATCCGGTTCATGATCTAGAGTTGGTAGCTATAGTTCACGCATTGGAGATTTGGAGGCATTATCTCTATGGCGTGTCTTGTGAGGTATTCACAGATCATCGGGGTTTACATCACTTGTTTAAACAAAAAGACCTGAACCTGAGGCAGCAAGGGTGGTTAGAGCTTGTGAAAGACTATGATATCATTATTCTGTATCATCCTTAGAAGGCTAATGTGGTGGCGATGCCTTGAGTAGGAAGGCAGAGAGTATGAATAGCCTTGAATATATTCCAGTTAGAAAGAGACCATAAGCATTGGATGTTCAGGCGTTCGCCAATCAGTTTGTGAGATTGGATGTTTCGGAGCCCAACAGGGTTTTTGCTTACGTGGTTTCTCGATCTTCTTTGTTTGAGTGCATTAGAGAGCGTCAGTATGATGACCCCCATTTGCTTGTCCTTAAGGACACTGTGTAGCACGGCGATGCCAATGAGGTTTCTATTAGAGGTGAGGGGGTGTTACGGATGCAGGGCTAGATATGTGCGCCAATGTGGATGGTTTGCGTGAGTTGATTCTTGATAAGGCCCACAATTTGCGGTACTCCATTTATCCGGGTGCCGCTAAGATGTATTACAATTTGAGGCAGCATTATTGGTGGAGAAGATCGAAGAAAAACATAGTGGAGTATGTGGCTCGCTGCTTGAACTGTCAGCAGGTGAAGTACGACTATCAGAGTCTGGGAGGTTTGCTTCAGAGACTTGGGATTCCCGAGTGGAAGTAGGAGCATATTACCATGGATTTCGTTGATGGACTCCCACATACTTTGAAGAAATTTGACGTAGTGTGGGCGATTGTGGATAGGTTGACCAAGTCTGCACATTTCATTTCGGTTGTGACTACCTATTCTTCGGAGCTGCTAGCTCGGATCTATATTCGTGTGATGGTTCACTTTCATGGGGTGCCGGTGTCCATTATCTCTGATCAAGGCACGTAGTCACATTGCAATTATGGAGGGCCATACAACTTGAGTTAGGAACTCATGTTGAGTTGAGTACATCATTTCACCCCCCAGATAGACGGAAAGTCTGAGCACACCATTAAGATCTTAGAGGATATGCTACATGCTTGTGTTATGGATTTCGGGGGTTCATGCGATCAGTTCTTGCCGCTTGCAGAGTTTTCCTACAACAACAACTACCAGTCGAGTATTCAGATGGCTCCTTATGAGGCCTTATATGGGAGGCAGTGTCTTTCTCCAGTTGGTTGGTTTGAGCTAGGGGAGGTAGGTTGTTAGGCACTGATCTGGTTCGGGATGCCTTGGAGAAGGTCATGTTGATTCAGGATCGACTTTGTACAACACAGTTTAGACAGAAGAGTTATGCCGATCGGAAGGTTCGAGATGTAGCATTCATGGTGGGAGAGAGAGTTTTGCTATGGGTTTCGCCCATGAAGGGTGTGATGAAATTTGGGAAGAAGGGAAAATTGAGCTCTAGGTACATTGGTCCCTTTGAGATCCTTGAGAGAGTGGGGGAGGTGGCCTACAAGCTTGCATTTCCACCCAGCTTATCGGTAGTTCACCCGGTGTTCCATGTTTCCATGCCCTGAAAGTATTATGGTGATCCGTCCCATGTATTAGATTTTAGCTCAGTCCAATTGGATGAGGATTTGACTTATATTGAGGAGCCGGTGGCCATCTTGGACAGGCAGGTCCGAAAGTTGAGGTTAAAGAATATTGCTTTAGCAAAGGTTCAATGGAGGGGTAAACCAGTCAAGGAGGTGACTTGGGAAACCGAGCAAGATATGTGTAGCCATCATCCCTACCTTTTTAGCACTTCAGGTACGTCTCCATACTCATTCGAGGACGAACATTTATTTTAAGAGGGGGAGAATGTAATGACCCGACCAGTCATTTTGATTATTTTAGCCCCATTCCCTTATTTATTGCCTCCTCTATGTTCAATTGTGGTCATGTGGCTTGTCGGGGTGATTGGTTTGGCTTTGGCACAATGTTAGAGTGAAATGGGATACTTAATCCTAAGGTTGGAATCTTAAGTTAGAAAAGTCGATCGGAATTTAACTTTTGTATAGATGACAGAATTTTGATGGTTCTAGTAGCTTCGTATGGTGATTTTGGACTTAGGCGTATGCTCAGATATTGATTTGGAGGTCCGTAGGTTGGTTTAAGGCTTTTTGGTGATAGTTGGAAAGTTGAAGATTTGGAATGTTGATAGGTTTGACTGAGGGTTGACTTTATTGATATTAGGCCCGGATTGTGATTCCGGGAGTTGGTATAGGTCCGTTGTATCATTTGGAGCTTGCATGCAAAATTTGAGCTCATAAGGAGTTGGTTTGATATGATTCAACATTAGTTTTATCAGTTGAATGTTCATTGATTCAATAGGCTTGAATTGGGTGCGATTAGTAGATTTGATGTTTTCGATGTGATTTAAGGCCTCGAGTAGGTTCCTGTTGTGTTACGATACTTGATGGTATGTTTGGATAGGATCCAGGGGGCCTCGGGTGTGGTTCAGGTCAGCTTTAGATCCATTTTTGACATAGGAGGATTGCTGAAAAATATGTGTTCTTATGTAATCACACCTGCGGTGGGCTTGGCCACAGGTGCAGCTGGAGATTGCAGAAGCGAAGGGACGCTAGCCAGGGGAAAGTCACAGGTGCTGACACTTGGGCGCAAGTGCGCACTCTCAAAAGCGACGACTAGTCCGTAGAAGCAGAATTTGTGCGAGACTTGAGGGACCGTAGGTGCGGTCAAGTTTCACAGAAGTGGACGTACAAATACGCTCTTGGTCCGCAGAAGCAGAAGAGCAGGTGCGTTGTATTTGCTGCAGAAGCAGAAATTGCTGAGGTTTAGTGAGGCCGCATCTGCGATGGTTTTTCTATAGATGCACAGTCGCAGAAGTGATCAATTGTCCGCAGGTGCGGAATGTCTGGGCCGAAATAGAGAAGATCGAGGGTTTTATTCCATTTTCCACATTTTGAGTTAGAGAGCTCGGTTTTGGGTAATTTTGGAGGGTATTTTCAAGGATTTGATCGGGGTAAGTTTTTTTGACTCGTTTTTGTTCATTAATCATGATTCCATCATTGTTTCTACATTTAACTAGTGATTAGAGTTAGAGAAATTCGGGATATTTTTCTGAAACTTTCCTAAATTATAAATTGAGGGTTTGAAGGTCGATTTGAGGTCGGAATTGGATAGTTTTAGTATGGTTGGATTAGTATTAGAATGGGTGTTCGGATTTTGTAAGTTTGGTCGGGTTTCGAGGTGCGAGCCCGGGGTTGACTTTTTGAGTTGACTTTTTGATTTTCTTTAAAGATTGCAACTTTATTATACGGAATCGTTTCCTATGGTTTGTATTTATGGTATTAAGTTGTTTTTGCTAGATTTGAGTCGTCCGGATTTGGATTTTCGCGGGAAATGCTTACTAGAGGGTTGGTTTAGCTTGTTTGAGGTAAGTATCTCGCCTAACTTTGTGTAACAGAACTACCCCTTAGGATTTGGGTTGATTTGTGTAATTTGGACTATGTGAAAGACGTGTACATGAGGTGACACGTGTGTACACGACCTTATATGTGGTATTATAACCGGCTTAGACTCTTAGACTCTTTCATGAATTTAATTAGAACAAATATCATGTTAGATCTTCCACTGTTAAATTTCTCTTACATGCTTTACTTGATGTTGTTATCACATGCTCTATCCTTTATTGCCAAATATGCTCTTATAGGACTTAATTGCCTTTGTTATCTCTCTTACTGTCACGTTACCTCCTTATTCGTCGGGTTATTCTTATTTTAAGTTGTTGATTATTGAGATATCTTTCCTTGTTGAATAATTCTCGCTCATTTTAATATTATTGAGATTCTTGTTCCTATTGTGGTTGAGCCATGAGCTATATGTTGTGGTAACTTCGGTGTTGTTGGTTTTGGCACGTTGTGGCATATGGGCACTTGCGGTGCGAGTTGTTATTGTGTTGTGATATTGATGTGCATGCGACAGTATATGGATATGGGTTAATGATCATGTGGCGGCATCAGGTGGGATTTATGTGCGTGTTGCTAGTAAGAGAATTACTTGAAGCAACGTGGTCACATAAGAGGGCTAAAGTGCGTGTAGCTATTTCAGGAAAAATGTTTTCAAAAATACCTTAATGTAAGGCTCACGCCGCGGTATAAGGATAACTTGTGCTTTTGAATTGTAAAATGTGGATATGAGGCGGTATCTCAATTGTGATTCTTGTTGTAGATTCCATGTTAAAGAGGTTGAACAATTTTTTTATCTCTTCAATATCCATACAAAAGCATATGCCCGACAAGGGCACAAGTCAAGCATAAATTTAAAACCTAAAGTGTACTCCCTAATGCCACCCCCAACTAAAAACAATGGATTGTCCTCACTGCACAATATCAGAATAAAATAAGAGTAGTTTGAGGGTATCCCTGAAGTCTGCATCATACTAGCAGAATGTGGAAAAGGGCTCGTTATTACTGTGTAGAACTCTGGGCCTCATCATCACCGACATCATCATCGTCAGCATCACCCACAAAAAAGAATACTCCTTACTGTCATCTTCGTCCTCAATTTGTATCTTCTTGTTTGTCTGCCCCTATTTGAAGATTGCCTTGATGCTTCTCCACATTTTGGCCATTAATTTTCCCTTCTTCTTGTTTTTTTTCTCAGCAGTGAAGTCTTTCGAAGATAGACATATGCCTTGGCCATCTTCGCATAAGCTGCCTCAAGCCTGCTAACTGAAGCTTCTAACTTCTCATGAGACTCCGTCTACTTTTTCTGAGCCTCCAAGTATGTTTTCATTTCTTCTTTAGTACAGTAGTCAGGCATAGGCTGGAAAAGCGAGGGTCCACTAAGGAGATTGTGACACTAAGTCACAAGTGGAGACAAGCTGGGAGTTAAGCATCACAAATGGTCTCTCAGGCTGTGTCGCCTGGGAGGGCTCTTGTCCGGCAATGGAGGTGATTTTACTCTTCTTACTCTCTAATGCACTACCCTCTCCCGTCACTCTCAATGGATGCAAGGGTTTGACGGCCGGTAACCAATGATCAGTGCTAAGCACATCAACATTCGTCCTCTGGTACAACTCTATGATCAACGAAGGGAACATCAAGCCTGGACTGTCTTGCAGCAAATACTCCTTCAACTTCTAAATGATATAAGAACCAACATTCATCGAAATGCTGTCAAGTTTGCATGCTATCATTAGGGCCCTGGCATATGGAACATCAGAGACATTCATATAGGGTGAGACTTTGCAATAGATTATGTATATCCACATCTTGGCATCAGCTATGAAATCAATAGATTTTAATCCCTTCCTCTTGTTCACCCACTTTACTTGCTTGTTTGAGGGATAAAGTTTAGACACTAGCCAATCTCTGTCGGAGCATGTATCTTTTTCTCGCACCGGCTCTAGTGGATGATTCGGAAGCCCATAAACATCATTGATTGCTCAGGTCCAAATCTCACTATTGCCCTTATGGTGAGTTGTGGGTTGTCTATGTTTGTACGCTTAAAGTTAGCATAATACTCATAAACCATTCCTCATTGGAATTTCATGGAGTAGGTATAAAACACGTCCAACTAGTAGTCTTTAGACGACCACTGAAATCTAGAACTAGCTCGGCCAATCTTTCCCCGGAGTTACCCTTTTCAAGTATGACCTTCTTTGTAAGAATGTTGTCATGATACTGGCGATGACAATCATCGAACATGAAGCGATCGATGTATGATTGCTCTTCCACAGCTTTTTCTTCAATTTCACGGTCATGTGCCACATTTTCATTCATGTTTGGGTCCATTTTTGAAGCTCAAGGTACTTGAAAGATCAAAACCAAGTTAGTCGGGCACTAGAATCATATTAAGAAAGTTAAAACACTGCAATTAGGCCAAAGAATCAAGCCAAACAGGTTCTGGAAGCTTCAGTTGTAAAGCTACTGGTTTTGCAATTTCTACCCAGTCATCGCACGCGCGAAAAATTCACCGCAGGTGTGGCCATGCTTCTGTGGAAAATGTTTCGCTTCTGCTGCATTTCACATTTTAGAAAATTTTGCACATGCGGATAAGCCATCACAGGTGTGACGCCGCATCTGTGCCCTTTCCTTCGCAGAAGCGCTTGTTCTTTAGCTTTTCAAAAACCCAGAAATTGTCGATTTTTTCATTTCAAATCACGATCTTGGCACAAAATTTATACTCAGACATCTAAATCAGTGCACTACATGATTTCATGACTTGATTGCACATGGTTTTAAGGCAAACGACAATTACATTTATCTCAAACAATTTATCAAGCATTTAGCAAGTTTGAAGCGCGTTTTGATTCTGTAAACTAACAGGTTAATCAAAGTTCCCCAATTCCTTTACGTTGCAATAGCACAGAGCACACACAACTACACTCAACCAAATTCCTCACCCTAACACTGATATTGATATAGAGGGAAAGAGGGAATTAGGGGAATGGGCATGGAAAATAAGAGAAGAATAAGAGAGAGAAGAAGACAATAAAAGTAGAAGAGTGAGATGAAGATTATACCTGAGTTGCCTATGTGCTCGTAGTGGAGTGAGAGAAGTAGTTGTGCGAGAGATAAGAGGGGTTTTGGGTTGGGAAGTTGAGAGTGAAAGAGGGATGGTATTACATGCTGAAAGAAGTTCTGATTCCTTAAATATACCAGACGAGCAAATCAGTGAAATTTTAAGCGCTTCTACAAAGATGCTTATGCGGTAAATAGATTGCTTCTGCGCAAGATGCGCATATGTGACCTATTTTCTGCTTTTGCGATTTTGCATCTGCGATCTTGTTTTTGCAGGTGCGGTTTCTTTAGATATCAGATAAGAAAAACTAGGCAGACATTGTTTTGGCTTGTATCCAACACCTCAACCTGCTCAAATCAACTCCAAAAATTGGAAAAGTTTGCAAATTAGTGAAAAATAATATACTAAACTATTCTAAATTTTTTTTTTAAAAACGACTTAAAATTTTGAAAATGATAGGTTGCATCCTACCAAGCGCCGCATTTAACGTCGTGGCATGCTACTTACCAACTCCGTCACTTTTATCTCCACTTGGAGGATATGAGTTGGGCACCTAACTTTTGCACTCCCATATGGATTCACATGGCTCAATTCCCAGATCACCATAAGATTCCAAAGTTGAAAAATGGTTAGAATGAGATAACAACCTCCCAACTTGCAACTTTTTCCATGACATCCTCTTTTTCCCCCACTCTAGAATCAATTTCAACCATCTTTCCAATTGCGCCGGTTGACTCTAGTTTCATTATTTTCTCAGCATCACCAACAGGCATGGAGTCGGTTGCCGGATGTCCAATTCTTGATTCAAGATCCAAAGTATTTTAGAGACTATTTTCCAAGATCTCCTCTAAGAGTTTTTGCTGTTTGTTTCTTTCTTCAAGTAGGCACTTCATCATGAGCTTAAGCTCTCCATTTTGCCCATGCTCATTTTCTTCCAATTCCAAAAACCTATAGATGTCAAAGCCAAAAGTAGAATCGTCATAGTGCGGGTTCGGGAAGAGAGGGACAAATAAGCACAATTAGCCCAATGGCTATTTTGACCACCACTCCTACCACATATACTCCACTAGTAGGTTGGAGATTGTGCGCACAATTCGCCCCAGGAGAATTTAAATAATTTTTCCATGAGTGTGATCCTCCACAATAAGGACAAGGGTAATCAAAGTATGAACAACTACCATTGGACAAATTTTTTGTTATGTGATGTCATTTTCTAAAACTAAGAAAAGAAACAAGAAAATAAACAAGAAAATACACAAGAGAATAAACAAAGATAAGAAAAATAACTATACAAATATTCAAAAGTTTGGACCAAAGCATGTATGCTTACTTCACAAACAACCTAAATGCGCCGAATTATTCTCCGACAATGAGACCAATTTTGATGACACCCAAAGCCACTACTCAAAGAGTAAGTGGACATGGTCGCATTAAATATAATATACCTAACTATGAGTCGGGGTCGAATCCCACAGAGAATAATATGTAGGCGATTAGGCAAGTAAGAGAATTATCGCTTATTATGCTAAGCCAAAAACTAATAAGAATTTTGAGACAATATTATAACTAATGTGAAAATGTAAACTAACCTAGAATGCGAGTAAAATGGTCAATTTCTACAAGCATGGATATACCGAAAATTACACACAAGTAACGATCCAATGTATTTCACGATTTTACAAATAAGAGCGAGTTTATGTTAATTAGCCTCAGATAATAGTTCTATATTAGCTTCTTCCGAATATTAACAAGACTTCCTAATTTTATTATCCCTAAAATAGTTACCCGAATATGGTTACAGGTATTTCAATCCTATCCCTAGGTAGAATCTGTAAAATGAGGGTTAACGCCTCAAGTACTTGTTAATTAATCTTTTCCAACCCCAAAATTAAATTTTCCAAGATTAATTCAAAGTTAATGGGCGAGTCCTAGGGTTAGCTAATCCATTTGGAAGCATTAAAGAACAATAATAATTATAGAAATAATTAACTCACTTTAATATTAATAAAACTCATTAAATACTTATGCATAACAAGAGATTTAATCGAAACTTTCACAATGAATATTTCCATATACAAGTTTCATGTATTGGAATAAATACTACACACTAAGATATTCAATAAAAATCAAAGTATTGAAGAAATGAGTAAAAAGGGTAAGAAAATCTAATCCAAAGTCTTCAAATCTTCAATTCCCAAGTGTAGGTCCCAGAACCCTAGCTCCAAGCTTGTAAAATCTGCCAAAAATATCAGCCTAAATGAGCTAGGTCGTGTATTTGTGGATTTGGGATAATGAAAATGGGAAATGTCGAAGTTGTCCAGGTCTAAAGCCCGATGGCTGCACCTATAGAAGAATCATCGCAGGTGTGGCTCCACAGATGTGAAATTCTTCTCACAAATGCGAAGTCGTGTGGGAAATTGATATTCCGCAGAAGCGGACTTTGAAAAGCAGAAGCACAAACACAGATGCGACAAGCTGAGCTTAGAAACATCTCCATAGATGCGGAGGATTGTCCGCCGATGCGGTCCAAGTGTAACAACTCTCTTTTTGTAGATGCAGACTAATCCTCGAAGATGCGAGTATGCAGATGCGATAATTATCCCACTGGTACGATACTACTGAAAGCGAATTTGCATTTCTTTAACTATTTTTGCTCAATTTCACTTCATTTGATCTCAACTCTCTTCATGACTAATTTCACCTGAAAATCTAGTAGTACACACCATAAATAACCTCATTATAATTAAAGAATACAAAAAATACAGCAAAGAGACTAGAATAAGTGGTAAAATGACCACTTATCATTGCCACAACTATTCTGAAGCAGAGAGCTATAACAATGCCTACAAACTTTGAAGCAAGGGTCCATGTATGTGGATGATTACTTTAAGGTTATGGATATATCTATGATCAAAGTTAATTTTATGGAAAAAGAGGAGGCTACAATGGCAAGGTTTTTGAATGATTAAAATGAGGAAATAGCTGATGTAGTAAAATTACAACAATATATAAATTTAAATGAGTTAGTTGAATTAGCTGTAAAGGTAGAAAGATAAAACAAAAGGAGACATCAACGTAGTTTCATGTAGAAGCCGGTCAACTACTACTCCAAAGAATCTATGGCCGAAATATGAGGAGAAACCTACTCATAAATTCCATGAAAAAAAGGCCAAGAGCAATTTGGAATCCAAGTAGAGGAATAATGGAGTGCATGTTGACATTCTAAGAGAGGAAAAATGAGAGATTGTGTTGAGTGAAGAGACTGTGATGAAGTGAGGAGAAGAGTGAGCTTGAGAGAAAAGAAAAGAGAGAAGGCCATAAGATAGAAAAAGGTTGTGAGGTAGATAGAGAGAGATATAAGAGGATTTAAGTGAAGAGAAAGAAAAAACACTTTGGTGAGGGAAAAGAGGCTAAGAGTGAGAAAAAAAGTTATCTTGTGATAAAAATTTGAAGAGAGTATAAGTGAGGAAAATATTTTTTACTATCTAACCCATTAACTCTTTCTTATTTTAGTTCTTGAATTTTGTGCTTCCCAGTGTTGAATGACCTTTTGAAAGGGGAGTTGAGCCGCAAGAGATGGTGGAAAAGGATCCAATTAGATTCTAACATGAATTTGACAAAATATATTCTTGTTAGATGGTGGAAGATAAAAGCTTGGTTAACTTCTTTGTTACTGGACCTTTTGACTATTTCGATTCTCTTTTATAGGTTTATGAGATGGAGTTCCCTAAAGCCATTGCTAATTTAGACCCATTATATAAAATAATACAAGGTGATGATGTTCCATTCATTAAGTCCAAGTATGGTATGTATAATTGAGTTATTCGTATTCTTGGCCTTTTTAGAACACCTAAGGTAGTTTTGGAGGTAATGAACTATACTCTTATTTCTTATGTTGGCAACTTTATTATTTTTGTGGATGATAATATTTTGTTACATGTCAAGTCATTAATTGTAATATCTAAGTTCAAGTGCAAGAATAATTTGCTTCCTTTTAAAATTGAGTGTGACATAGATGATTATGTATTCAACCTTGGTGGAAAGAGGCATGAAATATATGAGAAGAGGCTTGCGATTAAGTTAAATTTTTCTTCTTCTCTTATTCAAGTGTTTAATGAGTTTTCATGTGATAAGTTGCTATAATGTGATTTTTGTTGTATGATGGAAATCATTCTGCAAGTCATGTTGATTGTGAGTTTTTAAAAGTGTTTGGTACTAGTAAAGAGGACATGCATGATTATTGTGACGCTAATGATCAAATACTCTTTCATGACTTTTTTTGAGATAGTTTGAGCAATTCTTTAGAATCCATTGATGTTGAGAAATTTATTTGATTTTTTGAATAGCTTGCATGTAGAAGAATCTATGAGATGTGTAATGGATGATACTTGTCTATTTCATAAAAGTATCTTATTTGATACATGTGGTAGAGATACTTGTGTTAAATAGATGTATGTTCAATCTTTTGTAATTTCTTTGTCATGCACATTTTTGAACTGCCTTATTGACAACATCGAATTGCAAGTTTTATTGCATAGTGCATCTATGAGAGGTTTTTTTTATTACTATGAGTAGGCATAAATCTTATGGTGATGATGATGTCCATATGCTTTACAGGGGATGTCACGACCCAAAATCCCAACCATGATCGTGATGGCGCCTCTCATGAAGACAAGGCCAGCCAATTCAAACTAAACTTCATTTCAACAGTTAAACATTACGAAAATAATATAAGTACAATTTAATAACAGTAATTTGCGGAAAAATATAGTGAACCATCTCGACTACAGCCCGAACCGGGGTGTCACAGAGTCATGAGAAACTAATGAAAATCCTAATAATAAGATTACTATTCCAATATCTTTGGCACAATTGTTTGAAAATAGTGGAAACAACAAGGTAAAAGAGATACGTGGCTGCGGACGCCAACAGCTACCTCGTAATCTCTGAATCACCGCCTTGATAGTAGTAATAGTCAATACCTCAGAGCGGAACCGGTAACGCCTGAATCTGCACACATGGTGCAGGGAGTAATGTGAGTACTTCCAACTCAGTGAGTAATAATTATAAATAACATCTGAGAGTAAGAAAACACATAAGACATACAGCAATCCAGAACGAAACAGTAAACATGTAAATAATCAAGTCAATAACATGAAGTAAAAGAAAATAGCATGACTGGCTACATCATGTCTCGTGACGGCGTGTCACCCGATCCCATGGGTACCCTGCGCTCACTGGGAGTGTGCAGACTCCGCAGGGGCCCCTTACGGCCCAAGCTATATCTCGTGACGGCGTGCCACCCGATCCATTCACATCACATCTCGTGGCGGCGTGCCACCCGATCCCATTTACATCATTTGAAAAGTCATTTAATTTTCAAAATTGAGTTTAAGAATTGAATCAAATCAGTTAGAAAACAGTGATAAATTACCCCTGAAGGGTTCACATAACCGGCACGAAACCCAAATATGGCAGTCAGCCCAATTCACGATGATATCAAATAAGTTTCAATCAAATATATAGTAAAATAATCAATCGGGATGGACCAAGTCACAATCCCTAGTAGTAAACAACCCCACGCTCATCATCGAGCGTGTGCCTCGCCTCAATATCGCACTACGATGTGCAATTCGGGGTTTCCAACCCTCAGAACATCATTTAAGATCATTACTCACCTCAAACCGGCTAAATCCTTAGCCCGCGATGCCTTTACCCTTTGAATTGGCCTTCATGTGCGTCGAATCTATCCAAATTCAGAATAATTATGTCACAATATGTTGAGGGAACAAAGCCCAAGCAAAAACAGTCAAAAATACTAAGAAATCCCGAAATTAGCAAAACCCGAGCCCCTGGCCCACTTTTCGAAGTTTAGTAACTTTTACATCAACGGGTTCCTCATCTCCCCACGAGTTCAATCATACTAAAATTATCGAGTTCCTACATCGGTTCGACCTCCAAATCTTAAAATCTAAGCTTAGGGTTTTTCCACAATTCCCCCAACTTAATAACAATCATAAGCTAGAATAGTAGTAGGTTTGGGTAATTTGCCCAAGTTTAAGTCTAGAACACTTACCCCGATGTTTTCCCTTGAGAATCTTCCAAGAATTGTCCCCAATACTTGCTTCGACCCGATCTCCACAGCTCCAACAATGTTCAAGATGGTCAACACTCTTCCTCTTGAGAATTTGTCCAAGAAATGTCCCTTGGATGTAGTTTTAAGGTTGATTTGTCGTGATTTTATGGTGTTTGGAGGTGTTTCTCTCTGTGGGCATCGAAAATGAGTCTTGCATGGAAAATGGGCACTGATTTTCTATTTCTAAAGGGGCCAAAAATCGAGACAAAAATACCCCTGTCCGGCCCTATATGCGATCGCATACCTGTCGCATAACAAGTATAAGGTCTGCATTTTGGACGCATTTTCGACATTGAATTTGTCCAGGTTTCTGTCCTGGTATGCGATCTCAGCATGGTGAAATGCGGTCCGCATTTCATGTTTGCGTTTCGCATTTCGACCGCATTCTTGACGTTATATTTTGTTCAGTTCACTGTCTCAGTTTGCGGTCTCGTTGTCGGATATGCGGTCTGCATTTTAGATATGCGGTCCGCATTTCTACCGCATTTCTGACCAGAACTTTGCCCAGGAACCTGCCTGGGTTTACGATCTCATTGCGAGGTATGCGGTCCGCATTTGATATATGCGGTTCACGTTCTCACATCTGGTTTTTCTGCAACTTTCTTTTCCAACGACGAATTAGTCCGTTTAACCACCTGAAACTCAACCGAGGCCTCTGGAAACCCAACCAAACATGCCAACATATCCCATAACATTATTCAAACTTGTTAGAACCATCGGAATGCCCAAAACAACCTCTCAACACCAAATTCGCGTTGGATTCAAGCCTAAGGATTTCAAAATTCCTTTAAGTCGCTCTTTTGATCTAAACCCAATCAAACCACTCCCGAATGACCTGAAATTTTACACACAAGTCCTAATTCACATATCGAAGCTACAGCAACTTTTGGAATTCCATTCCGACCCTCGGATCAAAATCTTGCCTATCAACCGAAAATCGCCAAAATTCTAACTTCACCAATTCAAGCCTACTTCTACACGGGATCTCTGAAACAAATTCTGATTTCACTCCTAAGTCATAAATCATCTCCCGAAACTAACCGAACCATCGGAACTCACATCCGAAGCCTCTAACTCATAAGTCAACATCCGGTTGACTTTTCCAATTTAAACCTTCTTAAAAGAGACTAAGTGTCTCATTTCTTTCCAAATTCACTCCGAACGCAAACTACTTAACTCGATTACATAAAACACGGATAACGAAGCGTAAATGATATAGAAATGGGGAACACGGAGTTGTAACCCACGAGACGACTAGCTGGGTAGTTACATTCTCCCCCACTTAAACAAACGTTCGTCCTCGAACGAGTCAAGAATCATACCTGAAGTCTCAAATAGGTGAGGGTATCTGCTCCGCATCTCCCGCTCGGTTTCCCAGGTAGCCTCCTCCACGGACCGACCTCTCCATTGAACTTTCACTGAAGCTATCTCCTTGGACCTCAACTTCCGAACCTGACGATCCAAAATCGCTACTGGTTCCACCTCATAGGTCAAATTATCATCCAACTGAATCGTGTTGAAGTCCAAAATATGAGACGGGTTTCCAATATACTTCCGGAGCATCGAAACATGAAATACTGGGTGCACACTCGACAGACTGGGTAGCAAAGCAAGCTCATAAGCCACCTCCCCGACTCTTCGAAGCACCTCAAACGGCCCAATGAACCGAGGACTCAGTTTCCCCTTCTTCCCGAATCTCATAACACCCTTCATGGGAAAAACCTTCAGCAAGACCTTCTTGCCAACCATGTAAGACACATCTCGAACATTCCTATCGGCATAACTCTTTTGCCTCGATTGTGCTGTACGGAGCCTCTCCTGGATTGTTTTTACCTTTTCTAAAGCGTCCTGAACCAAGTCAGTCCCCAATAGCCTAGCTTCGCCGGGCTCGAACCAACCAACCAGAGATCTACATCGTCTCCCATACAGAGCCTTATACAGAGCCATCTGAATACTTGACTGGTGGTTGTTGTTATAAGCGAACTCTGCAAGAGGCAGAAACTCATCCCATGAGCCTCCGAAATCAATAGTGCATGCCCGTAACATGTCCTCCAATATCTGGATGGTACGCTCGAACTGCCCATCCGTTTGAGGATGAAATGCTGTGCTCAATTCCACCCGAGTACCCAACTCCCTCTGCACGGCTTTCCAGAACTGCAAAGTGAACTGAGTACCTCTATCTGAAATGATAGAAACTGGAACACCATGCAGCCGGACAATCTCTCCGATATAAATCCTTGCCATTCGTTCTGAAGAATAGATAGTACACACAGGAATGAAGTGCGCGGACTTGGTCAGCCGATATACAATCACCCAAATAGCATCGAACTTCTTCAAAGTCCATGGGAGTCCAACAACAAAGTCCATAGTGATCCGCTCCCATTTCCACTCGGGAATAGCTATCTGCTGAAGCAAACCACCTGGCCTCTGATGTTCATATTTTACTTGCTGACAATTGAGACACCGAGCTACGAATCCCACAATATCCTTCTTCATCCTTCTCCACCAATAATGTTGCTTCAAATCCTGGTACATCTTTGCGGCACCCGGATGAATAGAATACCGTGAGCTATGGGCCTCCTCCAGAATCAACTCTCGGAGCCCATCCACATTGGGTACACAAATCCGGCCCTGCATTCTCAACACTCCATCGTCGCTGATGGTCACATCTTTAGCATCATTATGCTGGACTCTATCCTTAAGGACAAGCAAATGGGGATCATCATACTGACGCTCCCTGATGCGATCGTATAACGAAGACCGAGAAACCACGCAAGCCAATACCCGATTGGATTCTGAGATGTCTAATCTCACAAACCTATTGGCCAAGGTCTGGACATCGACTGCGAGAGGTCTCTCTCCAACTGGAATGTATGCCAAACTCCCCATGCTCACTGCCTTTCGGCTCAAAGCATCGGCCACCACGTTGGCCTTTCCCGGATGGTATAGTATAGTAATATCATAATCCTTAAGCAATTCTAGCCATCGTCGCTGCCTCAAATTTAGATCCTTCTGCTTGAAAAAATGTTGAAGGCTACGATGATCAGTGAACATCTCAAAAGATACTCCGTATAAGTAATGCCTCCAAATCTTTAAAGCATGAACTATGGCAGCCAGCTCCAAATCATGCACGGGGTAGTTCTTCTCATGAGGCTTCGACTGACGAGAAGCATAACCAATAACTCTACCCTCCTGCATTAGAACACAACCGATCCCAATTCTTGAGGCATCATAATACACGGTATACGAACCTGAGGCTGAGGGTAGAACCAATACTAGAGTTGTGGTTAAGGCTGTCTTGAGCTTTTGAAAGCTTTCCTCACACTTGTCCGACCATACAAACGGAACACCCTTCTGGGTCAATTTGGTCAAGGGCGACGCAATGGATGAGAAACCCTGAACAAATCGGCAATAGTAGCCTGCCAACCCAAGAAAGCTACGGATCTCTGTGACCGAGGACGGTCTAGGCCAACTCTGGACCGCCTCTATCTTCTTTGGATCAACCTGTATACCCTCGCTGGACACCACGTGTCCCAAGAAAGCCACTGAATTGAGCCAAAACTCGCACTTAGAGAATTTTGCATAAAGCTTCTCCTCCCTCAATCTCCGTAATACAACTCGCACATATTCTGCATGCTCTTCCTGATTATGCGAGTACACCATAATATCATCAATGAATACCACCATAAACGAATCCAGATAAGGCCGAAATACATTGTTCATTAACTGCATGAACGCTGCTGGGGCATTGGTTAGCCCGAAAGACATGACAAGAAACTCATAGTGGCCATATCTAGTCTGGAAAGCAGTCTTAAGAATATCTGCATCCCTGATATTTAACTGGTGATATCTTGAATGGAGATCAATCTTAGAGAACACTCGTGCTCCCTGAACCTGGTCAAATAAATCATCGATGCGAGGCAAAGGATATTTGTTATTGATTGTTACCTTGTTCAATTGCCTATAATCGATGCACATTCTCATCGTGCCATCTTTCTTTTTCACAAATAGAACCGGTGCACCCCAAGGTGACACAATAGGCTGAATGAACCCCTTATCTAGGAGTTCCTGAAGTTGCTCCTTCAACTCCTTCAACTCTGCCGGTGCCATACGATACGGTGGAATAGAGATGGGCTGAGTGCCCGGCACCAGGTCAATGCCAAAATCAATATCCCTGTCCGGTGGCATGCCCGGCAGGTCTGCAGGAAATACATTAGGAAAATCCCGCACAACTGGAATAGAATCGATGCTTGGAGTTTCAGCTCCAACATCTCTCACAAACGCTAGGTATGCAAGGCAACCCTTCCCAACCATACGCTGGGCTTTCAAGTATGATATCACCCTACTAGGAATATAATCAGTCACGCCACGCCACTCGATCCGCGGCACACCCGTCATAGCCAAAGTAACTGTCTTAGCATGACAGTCTAAAATAGCACGACATGAAGATAGCCAATCCATGCCTAAAATGACATCAAAATCTACCATGCTTAGTAGCAATAGGTCCACTCGGGTCTCCAGACCCCCAATAGTTACTACACATGACCGGTACACACGATCCACAACAACAGTATCGCTCGCCGGAGTAGACACATAAACAGGCAAAGCAAGAAACTCCTGGGGCATACCCAAATATTGAGCAAAATATGAGGACACATATGAATAAGTGGAACCGGGATCAAATAATACAGAGGCATCTCTGTGGCAGACTGAAACAATACCTGTAATAACGGCATCTGAAGCACTGGCATCTATCCTGCCTGGAATAGCATAGAATCGGGCCTGGCCACCGCCTATTCGCCCTCCCCCTCTTGGGCGACCTCTGGCTGCCTGACCTCCACCCCTAGCTGGCTGGGCGGGTGGTAAAGTAACTGGATCAGAAGTCGAGGGTTGACCCCTCTGTTGGGACGATCTAGCACCACGATGAGGACAATACCTCCGCATGTGGCCCATCTAGCCACACTCATAACAGTTCACTGGTGCACTAACAAATGCAATCGGCCTAGAAGGACCTTGGGCTGACGGAGCATAAGCTGGAAGGGCACTGAGTGATGGCTGGCCCTGCTGCAATCCATGATAACCACGACCTGCAGATGCCCCACTATACCCTGGGCAGACTGGTTGAGCAAGCTTGAAGGAACGACCTCTACCTTGCTGAAACTGGCCTCTCGAAGGAGTACCACTGTAATTACCCGATCCTCGAGGCCTCTTAGCCTCCCTTTCCTCTCCCTCCTGACGGCGAACCGTCTCAATCTCGCGAGCTATATCAACCACCTCCTCGAAGGTAGCACCCAATACTCTCTCCCTGGTCATGAGGATACGAAGATGATAGTTAAGGCCATCCACAAACCTCCTGATCCTTTCACGATCAGTCGGTACCATCTAGACAGCATGTCGAGCCAACTCCGAAAATCTTGACTCATATTGTGACACCGTCATATCCCCCTGTCGCAGCCACTCAAACTGTCTGCGCAGCTCCTCTCTGCGAGACTGCGGCACATACTTCTCCAAGAAAAGAGCGGAGAACTGCTGCCAAGTAAGGGGCGCTGCATCAACCGGCCTACGCCTCTCATACGCCTCCCACCAATTAAAGGCAACTCCCATAAACTGAAAGGTGGTGAATGCCACACCACTAGACTCAAGAATCTCGGCTGTCCGGAGCATTCGCTGACACTTGTCAAGAAAACCCTGGGCATCCTCGCCCTCAACACCACTGAATGACGGAGGCTGCAGTCTACCAAACCTCTCAAGGCGACGCTGCTCATCATCTGGCATAACTGGTACTATGAATTCCTGAGCTGGTGCAACTGGCTGGGCTGGAGGTGCCCCGGCATCTGAAGTCCCTGCACTACCTGCTCAGGCGTACGGGCAACTGGAGTCTGATTGCCTCCCCCGGCCTGTGAAGTAGTTGCGGCTGTGGTGGCTGAAACCGCCTGAGCCAGGCCAGTGCAAACAGATAATATCTGAGCCAAGGTCTCCTGAAGACCTGGAATAGCGATAGGCACAGCTGGTGCCTGGACTGGTGCTGCTGGAGCCTGTTCTGTAGCTGGTGGATCAACAGATGCTGCCCTTGCCGCTCTGCCTCTACCACGACCACGACCGCGTCCACGGCCTCTGGTGGCCTCAGTGGGTGGTACTGGTGGTCGTCCACCTCGTCCAGTAGTTCGCGACCTCACCATCTTGGGGAGAACAGGTTAGCAGAAGTTTTAGTACTCGGATCAACAAGTTTGCACGACAAGAATTTCAAGAATATGGAATTTTCCTAAAAAGGTTCCGTAGTCTCTCAAAGATAAGTACAGACGTCTCCGTATTGATCCGCTAGACTCTACTAAACCTGCTCATGACTCGTGAGACCTATGTAACCTAGGCTTTGATACCAAGCTGTCACGACCAAAAATCCCAACCATGATCGTGATGGCGCCTCTCATGTAGACAAGGCCAGCCAATTCAAACCATAACTCATTTTAAGCAATAAATTTAACAAGAGAACAACGCAACACAGTTTAATAGCAGTTGATTGCGGAAAAACATAGTGAACCATCCCGACTACAGCCCGAACCGGGGTGTCACAAACTCATGAGCAACTAATGAAAATCCTAATAATAAGATTACTATTACAATATCTTTGGCACAATTGTGCGAATATAGTGGAAACAACAAGATAAAAGAGATACGGGGCTGCGAACGCCAACAGCTACCTCGTAGTCTCTGAATCGCCGCCCTGACAGTAATAATCAATGTCTCGGAGGGGAACCGATAAAGCCCGAATCTGCACACAGGGTGCAGGGAGTAATGTGGGTACTTCCAACTCAGTGAGTAATAATTATACATAACAACTGAAGGTAAGAAAACACATAAGGCATACAACAATCCATAATGAAACAATCAAACATGTAAATATCTCAAGTAAATAACATGAAGTGAAAGAAAACAGCATGACTGGCCACGTCATGTCTCGTGACGGCGTGTCACCCGATCCCATGGGTATCCTGTGCTCACTGTGGGGGGGTGAAGACTCCGGGAGGGGCTTCTTACGGCCCAAGCGCAATATCTCGTGACGGTGTGTCACCCGATCCCTTTATATCATATTCCGTGACGGCGTGCCACCCGATCCATTCATATCAAATCTCGTGGCGGCGTGCCACCAGATCCGTTTATATCATTTAAATCTCAGGCCCTCGGCCTCATTTCACTTAGTAAAACCTCACATTTGGCCCTCGGCCGCACTCAGTCAGAAAAACCATCTCATGCCCCTCGGGCATAGTAACACAGTAGTTCTCAGCCCAAAACATCATTTAAAATATTATGTAAACCTCAAAAACTGAGTAAAAGTGGCTGAGTTGTAAAACAGTGTAAATCAATAGGACTGAGTTCAAGTAATACATCAACACAGTGAGAAAACAGTGATAAATACCCCTGAAGGGTTCAAATGACCGGCACGAAGCCCAAATATGGCAATCAGCCCGAATCATGATGATATCAAATCAGTTCCAATCAAATATGTAGTAAAATCATCAATCGGGACGGACCAAGTCACAATCCCCAGTAGTAAATGACCCCACGCTCATCATCGAGCGCGTGCCTCACTCAATATAGCACTACGATGTGCAATCCGGGGTTTCAAACCCTTAGAATATTGTTTACAATCACTACTCACCTCAAACCGGCTAAATCCTTAGCCCGCGACGCCTTTGCCTTTGAATTGGCCTCCACGCGCGTCGAATCTATCCAAATTCAGAATAATTATGTCACAATATGTTGAGGGAACAAAGCTCAAGCGAAAAAAGTCAAAATACTAAGAAATCTCGAAATTAGCATAACCCGAGCCCCGGGCCCACTGCTCGAAATTCAGTAGTTTCCATCCAAACGAGTTCCTTATCTCCTCACGAGTTCAATCATACTAAAATTATCGAGTTCCTACATCGGTTCGGCCTCAAAATCTTAAAATCTAAGCTTAGGGTTTTTCACAGTTTTTCCAACTTAAATCACCAATTAATTGCTAAAAATAGCGATAAACTGAGGTAATTCCTCAAAAATTGAGTTAGGAACACTTACCCCCATGTTTCCCTTGAAAATCTTCCAAAAATCCCTTCAATATTAGTTGCAATCCAAGTTCTATAGCTCCAACTATATTCAAGATGGCCAAAATCCCCTCTATTAAGAATTTGTCCAAGAAAATCTCCTTTGGATATAGTTTTGAGGTTGATTCGCTGTGATTCTATGGTGTTTGGAGGTGTTTCTCTTTGTGGATAATGAAAATGGATTTTGCATTGCAAATGGGCACTGATTTCTATTTATAAAGGGGTAAAAAATCGAGACAAAACACCCCTGTCTGGCCCGATATGCAATCGCATATCTGTCGCAGAACATATATGCGGTTCGCATATTTGACGTGGCCACCGCAAAAGTGGCCCTAGCCTTCACCGCAAATTTGATGTTAAACAGGGTTTGCGGTTCGCATTTCAATTATGCGATCGCATTCTTGACCGCATTTTCGACATTAAATTTCTGTCTCAGTCTGCGGTCTCTGTGTCAAGGATGCGGTCCGCATTTCATGTTTGCGGTTCGCATTTTTGGTCGCATTCTTGACGCGAATCTTGCCCAGAAATCTGTTTGAGTTTGTTATCCCATTGTGAGATATGCGGTCCGCATTTGAGGTATGCGGTCCGCATTTTCGCATCTGGTTCTTTCTGCCACTTCTTTTCTAGGGGTAAATTAGTCCGTTTAACCATCCAAAACTCACCCGAGGTCTCCGAAAACTCAACCAAACATGCCAACATATCTCATAACATTATTCAAACTTGTTCCAACCATCGGAACGCCCAAAACAACCTCTCAACACCAAATTCGCGTTGGATTCAAGCCTAAGGATTTCAAAAATCCTCTAAGTCGCTCTTTTGATATAAACCCAACCAAACTACGTCCGAATGACCTAAAATTTTGCACACAAGTCATAAATTACATATCAAAGCTACAACAACTTTCGGAATTCCATTCCGACCCTCGGATCAAAATCTCGCCTATCAACCGGAAATCGCCAAATTTCTAACTTCGCCAATTCAAGCCTAATTCTACACCAGATCTCCGAAACCAATTCCGATCACACTCCTAAGTCATAAATCACATCACGAAGCTAACCGAACCATCAGAACTCACATCCGAACCCTCTAACTCATAAGTCAACATCCGGTTGACTTTTCCAATTTAAATCTTCTTAAAAGAGACTAAGTGTCTCATTTCTTACCGAATTCACTCCGAACGCAAACTACTCAACTCGATCACATAAAATACGGATAACGAAGCGTAAATGAAGTAGAAATGGGGAAGACGAAGTGGTAACCCATGAGACGACTAGCTGGGTCGTTACATTCTCCCCCACTTAAAATAACGTTCGTCTTCAAACGACTCAAGAAACATACATGAAGGCTCAAATAGGTGAGTGTATCTGCTCCGCATCTCCCTCTCGGTTTCCCAGGTAGCCTCCTCCACGGACCAACCTCTCCATTGAACCTTCACTGAAGCTATCTCCTTGGACCTCAACATCCGAACCTGACGATCCAAAATCGCCATTGGCTCCACCTCATAGGTCAAATTATCATCCAACTGAATCGTGCTGAAGTCCAAAATATGAGACGGGTCTCCAATATACTTCCGGAGCATTGAAACATGAAATACTGGGTGCATACTCGACGGCCTGGGTGGCAAAGCAAGCTCATAAGCCACCTCCCCGACTCTTCAAAGCACCTCAAACGGCCCAATGAACCGAGGACTTAGTTTCCCCTTCTTCCCGAATCTCATAACACCTTTCATGGGCGAAACCTTCAGCAAGACCTTCTCGCCAACCAGGTAGGACACATCTCGAACCTTCCTATCGACATAACTCTTTTGCCTCGACTGTGCTCTACGGAGCCTCTCCTAGATTGTTTTCACCTTCTCTAAAGCATCCTGAACCAAGTCAGTCCTAATAGCCTAGCTTCGCCGGGCTCGAACCAACCAACCGGAGATCTACACTGCCTCCCATACAAAGCCTCATACGGAGCCATTTGAATACTTGACTGGTAGCTGTTGTTATAAGCGAACTCTGCAAGCGGTAGAAATTCATCCCATGAACCTCCGAAATCAACAACACATGCATGCAACATGTCCTCCAATATCTGAATGGTACGTTCTGACTGCCCATCCGTCTGAGGATGAAATGCTCCTGAGTACCCAACTCCCTCTGCACGGCTTTCCAAAACTGCGAAGTGAATTGCGTACCTCTATCTGAAATGATAGAAACTGGAACACCTTGCAGCCGCACAATCTCTCGGATATAAATCCTTGCCAACCGTTCTGAAGAATAGGTAGTACACACAGGAATAAATTGCGCGGACTTGGTCAGCCGATCCACAATCACCCAAATAGCATCGAACTTCTTCAAAGTCCGTGGGAGTCCAACAACAAAGTCCATAGTGATCCGCTCCCATTTCCACTCGGGAATAGCTATCTGCTGAAGCAAATCACCCGGCCTTTGATGTTCATATTTTACTTGTTGACAGTTGAGACACCGAGCTACGAATCCCACAATATCCTTCTTCATCCTTCTCCACCAATAATGTTGCTTCAAACCCTGGTACATCTTTGCGGCACCCGGATGAATAGAATACCGTGAGCTATGGGCCTCCTCCAGAATCAACTCTCGGAGCCCATCCACATTGGGTACACAAATCCGGCCCTGCATCCTCAACACTCCATCGTCACCGATGGTCCCATCTTTAGCATCATTATGCTGGACTCTGTCCTTAAGGACAAGCAAATGGGGATCGTCATACTGACGCTCCCTGATGTGATCGTATAATGAAGACCGAGAAACCACGCAAGCCAATACCCGATTGGATTCCGAGATGTCTAATCTCACAAACCTATTGGTCAAGGTCTGGACATCGACTGCGAGAGGTCTCTCTCCAACTGGAATGTATGCCAAACTCCCCATGCTCACTGCCTTGCTCAAAGCATCGGCCACCACGTTGGCCTTTCCCGGATGGTATAGTATAGTAATATCATAATCCTTGAGCAATTCCAGCCATCTCCGCTGCCTCAAATTTAGATCCTTTTGCTTGAACAGATGTTGAAGGCTACCGTGATCAGTAAATACCTCACAAGATACACCATACAACTAATGCCTCAAAATCTTTAAAGCATGAACTATGGTAGCCAGCTCCAAATCATGCATAGGGTAGTTCTTCTCATGAGGCTTCAACTGACGAGAAGCATAAGCAATAACTCTACCCTCCTGCATTAGTACACAACCGATCCCAATTCTTGAGGCATCACAATACACGGTATACGAACCTGAGGTTGATGGTAGAACCAATACTGAAGCTGTGGTTAAGGCTTTCTTGAGCTTTTGAAAGCTCTCCTCACACTTGTCCGACCATACAAATGGAACACCCTTCTGGGTCAATTTGGTCAAGGGCGACGCAATGGATGAGAAACCCTGAACAAACCGGCGATAGTAGCCTGCCAACCCAAGAAAGCTACGAATCTCTGCGACCGAGGACGGTCTAGGCCAACTCTGGACCGCCTCTATCTTCTTTGGGTTAACCTGTATACCCTCGCTGGACACCACGTGCCCCAAGAAAGCCACTGAATTGAGCCAAAACTCACACTTGGAGAATTTTGCATACAGCTTCTCCTTCCTCAATCTCTGCAATACAACTCGCAAATGTTCTGCGTGCTCTTCCTGATTACGCGAGTACACCAGAAAATCATCAATGAATACCACCATGAACGAATCCAGATAAGGCCGAAATACATTGTTCATTAACTGCATGAACGCTGCTGGGGTATTGGTTAGCCCGAAAGACATAACAAGAAACTCATAGTGGCCATATCTAGTCCGAAAAGCAGTCTTAAGAATATCTGCATCCCTGATCTTTAACTGGTGATATCTTGAACAGAGATCAATCTTAGAGAACACTCGTGCTCCCTGAAGCTGGTCAAATAAATCATCGATGCGAGGCAAAGGATATTTGTTCTTGATTGTTACCTTGTTCAATTGCCTATAATCGATGCACATTCTCATCGTGCCATCTTTCTTTTTCACAAATAGAACCGGTCCCAAGGTGACACACTAGGCCGAATGAACCCCTTATCTAGGAGTTCCTGAAGTTGCTCTTTCAACTCCTTCAACTCTGTTGGTGCCATACGATACGGTGGAATAGAGATGGGCTGAGTGCCCGGCACCAGGTCAATGCCAAAATCAATATCCCTGTCCGGTGGCATGCCC
>MCJB01051069.1:0-29522 GCA_002018475.1 Nicotiana obtusifolia
TTGGATCTTCTCCAAGGCTAACCAACGCCTTTTCTTGTCTTGTTCATAGATGGCATTGATAACACTTGATCAAATTTATTTGCATCACAGTGTTACGGAGGCAATAGAGTTGGCTTCCTATCGGTTACGGGATTTAGCAGTTTTCTGGTATGATAATTGGGAAAGATCCAGGGGTCCGAATGCTTCCCCACCTGTGTGGAAGGAATTTTCTGAGGCATTTCTTCGTCATTACCTGCCAGTTGAGGTACGACGAGCCAGAGCTGATAAATTCTTGAACCTTAGACAAGGTAACATGAGTGTGCGAGAGTACAGTATGCAGTTTGATTCTTTAGCAAGGTATGCTCCCCATATGGTGGCCGCGATGAGTGATAGGGTTCATTTGTTCGTGAACGGATTCGGACCACATCTGATAAATGAGTGCACGACAGCCTCCTTGATAGAGGGCATGGATATTTCCCGTATTCAGGCTTATCCCCAGACCCTAGAGGATCGTAAGCGCCAGCAGAGGGCAGATAGGGAGCAGGATAGGAGCCAGCATAAGAGGACGAGATTTGCAGGGTATTCTGGTGACTTCAGAAGTAGTGTCAGGCCCTAGTCTTCGAGGAGTTCGGCCACCTGTATCTAGTGCCCCTCCACAGTTTCAGAGACCTCGATATGATCGACTTACCTATTCGGGTCTAGGTTAGAGTTCGCGGGCATCAGGCTCACAACATCACAGGGATACTAGTCAGACGAGGTCCCCAACACCACGTTCTGATCAGTGCGGCAAGGCCCATTTTGGACTATGTCGTCGAGGTTCCGATGTATGCTATTCTTGTGGACAGCCTGGCAACATAAGGCGGGATTGTCCTAATAGAGGAAGTGATGGTATGGTTCAGCTGACTGGATCTGCGTCTGGTTCTTCCTCATCAGTTCGACCTCCAGCACGGGGTTTCCAGCAGTCGAAAGGTCGTGGTAGGGGTAGGGGCGCAGTGCCGAGTCTGAGTGGTACTCAAAATCGAATTTATGCTCTAGCAGGTCGGCAGGATCTCGAGTCGTCTCCAGATGTTGTTACAGGTATACTGTCTGTATTTTCTTATGATGTATATGCGTTGATTGATCCGGGATCTACATTATCATATGTTACACCCCTAGTGGCTGATAAGTTTGGCGTCGAACCTGAATTAATAAGTAAACCATTTGCGGTATCTACTCCAATAGGAGATTCTGTGGTGGTTAGGAGGGTATATAGAGGTTGCACCATGAGGATTTTGTCACGACCCACCCGGCGGGCCCGCGACACGGGCACTGGACCCTGCTTGTAGAGTACCGGCAAACCCTTCGTCACAGCTAACCTATTTTCTTTTCTTTCTTTCTTATTATTTCAAACAAAAAGATCATTTAATTGGACCTTTCATTGGAGACACACTTCGTGCACATACATACATACATATATCCGTGAAACGCATCACTGTGTCGGAACAGGGCCCCGACATGCCCAAAATGTCTACACAAAATGCATACCAAAATGTGGCAAGTCCGAAGGATGGATCTGGCTATGTCTGCTGAACTGTTAGCCTACTGCGGTGGGGGTGCTCCGTCTATTAGGACCTGCAGCACGATGTGCAGCGTCCACAAAACAAAGGACGTCAGTACGGAAAATGTACTGAGTATGTAAGACAGGAACACAATATAAGAGCAGCAATATAAGCATCAAGATAGAAACATGTAACTTGTAGCAACGGAATTGCCTCTGAGGGCAGCTAACCATGACACGTAGTAATATTTATGTCCAATTACATACTTCTATTACATCGTTGTTATACTGCCTATTTCCATCATTACAGCATTATACTTCTACCCTTGTGAGTTTGCCATTTTCAAATACATTTATTACTACCGGATGCGTTGCGTAATCGTTACTTTAAACCACTATTAGCGCCTCAATGGGCTTGTCATTTCCATATACATTTACTGTTACCGGAACCGTTTACGTACACGTTACCACACAATCACGTACGCCTCCATGGGCTCTTTATCGTCTCATAGCATGCCTTACCCGGCCGTACTAGGCTCGGTCATAACATATGCCTCTGTGGGCTCATACCCGGCCTTTACAAGGCGCGGTCATAACATATACCTTTGTGGGCTCATACCCGGCCTTTACAAGGCGCGGTCATAACATATTCCTCTGTGGGCTCATACCCGGCCTTTACAAGGCGCGATCATACGAATTCAATCTTACACACACATATATATATATATACACGTAATACATTGCGAGCTTATTTATGACTTGTGTTCTCGACTTGTTACATTTATCATCCCTTCTTTCTCATGTAAATAAGAATACCTTTTTAACATGCTAGTTATGAGACTCAAGGATTTCCATCAACGTTGTTACCATGAAGAAAGGATAATCATTCCATAAAGGGAAGAACAACGTAAGCAACACTAGCTTCTAAGAGTAGAATGTTCTTTGGGGCTCATTCGTGGCATTGCATTCAATAGGAATCGTGCAAAAGAAAGAACGGTATTGTCTCACATACCTGGTGCTTATTGCGTCGGTTCTCAAGCTACGCAATTTGTCACAATTCTTTAATCTACAATTAAAGAATAGCTCAATGATTGCTCACTTCGCGTGATAGCTATTAACCACAATCTCCTAAGTTCATGTGGTGGTTCTCTACACCCTTCCTCCCCTAACCCCCATCACACGTAGTTACAGCACATGCAACCCAATTACAACCCCTAATAAGCATGACCCATTCCGTTTAACCCTACTCATTGCGATTTCACGACTTCTAGTCATACTCCCATAAGTTCTTACAGACATGCGACCCCCTATCATGAATGTTTAAGGGAAAACCACGTGAAAGGGAGTAGTAACTTACCTTGCATGTGAATTAATTGACTCTCTTCTTCGATTCCTCAATTTCTAGGTCTTTGCCTCAATGGGGTTCCTAGGAGGAGGAAATTCAGCTAGGGTTTCCTTTAGCTCTTCAATTTCTTCCTTCCCTTCTTCAATTTAGAGTTTGGAAGAGAGGGATTTGGTTGTTTTGAGGTGAGGGCTTTGAGAGGGGTCGTTTGGGGCTTTCTACTAGGCTTGGACTTAGAAAAATGAAGAAGGGACGGGTTTGGGTCCCTTTTATAGGCCTGGCAATAAGTGGCACACGTACCTGACAATTTTCAGGTTTGCGATCGCATACCCACCGCAAACAGGGTATGCGGTTCGCATTTTGGTCGAAAATCTCACCCCAGAAATCTGTTGCATTATGCGACGCAGAAGGGCCAGATTTGCGGTTTGCATTTTCAACAATGCGATCGCATTCTGGTCGCATTCTAGACATTGAGTCAGCCCAGAACTCTGTTCCATTCTGCGATGGAGGGTGTCATGTTTGCGGTCCGCATTTGCGTTATGCGATCTACATACTGGCCGCATATTTGACACAATTTCAGCCCAAAACTCTGTCGCAGTTTGCGACCCTGATGTTGGATATGTAGTCCGCATTTGTGCTTCGCGGTCCGCATATCTAGCTATGCGACACCTTTGTTCTTTTTCTTAACATTAAACCATTTTTCGGGTTCTTGGGTCCTCATATGTGAGCTATTTCACAATGTATTTTAATGTACGAGTTTTACGGGTTGTAACACTCTCCCCCCCTTAGGAACATTCGTCCCCGAATGTATGGATCCAGGAAAGGTAATACAGTAGGGGAAAGGGTTTCAGCTTTTATAGGCTTCGTTCGGATGCCACTAAATCCAAGCATTAAATGAAAGGTAATAATGAAGAGTCGAGTTCTTATTAACCTCGTGGGGATGCTTCTCTTTTTCATACGCTTCGCGTTTCCTCGGCATCTCCATTATTTACATTGGGGAACAGGTACGGATATTTAGATTTCATCTCTTCCTCTGCTGCCCATGTCATTTCTTCCATTTTCCTGTTCCTCCACAACACCTTGACCGAAGCCACATCCTTCGTTCTTAGCTTGCGGACCTGTCGGTCCAATATAGCCACTGGTACTTCTTCGTAGGTTAGGTCCTCGGTGATTTGTATGTCTTGGGTGGGGACGACCCGGGAAGGGTCTCCGATATATTTCCTCAACATGGACACATGGAACACCGGATGGACAAATTCCATCTCGGAGGGTAGCTCTAATTCATAAGCAACATGTCCAATCCGCTGAAGGATTTTGTACGGACCGATGTATCTCGGGCTCAATTTACCTTTCTTCCCAAAATGCATGACACCCTTCATGGGTGAGACTCTCAGGAACACCCAATCACCAACTTGAAACTCTAAATCACGACGTCGGATGTCGGAATAGGACTTTTGCCTGCTTTGTGCAGTCTTCAATCGTCCCTGTATTAATCGTACTTTCTCAACGGCTTGATGGACCAAATCCGGGCCATACATCTCAGCTTCACCAACTTCGAACCACCCAATTGGCGATCTATACTTCCTCCCATACAACACCTCGTATGGGGCCATTTTTATACTAGAGTGGTAGTTGTTGTTGTACGCAAACTCTATCAGTGGAAGATGGTCGTCCCAACTTCCTTGGAAGTCCAGAACACATGCCCGCAACATATCTTCCAGTGTTTATATGGTACGCTCAGCCTGCCCGTCATTTTGCGGGTGAAAAGTTGTGCTGAGACTTACTTGTGTACCCAAACCCTTCTGAAAAGATTTCCAGAAGTTAGCTGTGAACTGGGCTTCTCTATCTGATATAATAGACATTGGCACCCCATGAAGCCTAACAATTTCCTTGATGTACAACTTTGCATAACCTTCAGCTGTGTAGGTTGCCCTAACTGGCAGGAAATGAGCACACTTGGTAAGCCGATCCACTATCACCCAGATGGAGTCGAACTTACGATTGGAGCGAGGTAATCCAACAATGAAGTCCATGTTAATCACCTCCCACTTCCAAGTCGGAATTTCTATATCTTGGAGCAATCCACCAGGTTTCTGATGTTCGGTCTTTACCTGCTGGCAATTAGGACACTGAGCTACGAATTCCGCAATAGATTTCTTCATCCCATTCCACCAATACTGTTCTTTGGCATCATGATACATTTTGGTTGAGCCAGGGTGGATGGAATATCTGGATTGGTGAATCTCCCTCATGATCCTCTCTCGCAATTCTACTACATCAGGCACACACAATCGGCCTTGACACCTCAAGGTTCCATCCCCTGCGATCTCGAAAGTTGAGATCCTACCTTGCTGAATGCCCTCTCTCAGGGTGGGGTCTTCGTATTGCATTAAGGTGGGGTCTTCGTATTGCCGTGTTTTTACTTCAGTTACGAAAGATGATTCAGATGTGTTATGCACAACAATACCTCTACCTTCGGAGTCTAACATTTTGACTCGCATACTGGCTAGCTGATGAAGTTCCTTGGTTAAACTTCTTTACCTGCTTCGACGTGTGCTAAACTTCCCATTGACTTACGACTGAGGGCGTCGGCCACAATATTGGCCTTGCCCGGATGATACAATATCTTGACGTCGTAGTCTTTCAGTAATTCAAGCCAACGTCGTTGTCTCAAATTTAGCTCCCTTTGGCTGAAGATGTATTGTAAACTTTTATGGTCTGTGTAGATGTCGACATGGACACCATAGAGATAGTGTCGCCACGTCTTTAAGGCATATACCACAGCAGCCAATTCCAGGTCATGGGTTGGGTAATTCTTTTCATGCTTCTTCAACTGTCTCGAAGCATAAGCAATCACCTTCCCGTGCTGCATCAGTACACATCCCAAACCTATGCCGGAGGCATCACAATATGCCACATAACCCTCAGTTCCATCGGGAAGAGCAAGGACTGTAGCGGATGTTAATCGATCTTTCAGTTCTTGAAAGCTCCACTCACAAGTATCTGTCCATTGAAATTTGGCAGCTTTCTGGGTCAGCTTAGTTAACGGTGCGGATATAGAAGAAAACCCCTCTACAAACCGCCTATAATATCCTGCCAACCCCAAGAGGCTACGGACTTCTGATGGTGTAGTAGGCCTTGGCCAATCCTTGACCGCGTCGATCTTTTGAGTATCGACACTAATACCTTCATCAGATATCACATGGCCTAAGAATGCCACTGAGTTCAGCCAAAACTCACTTTTGGCGAGCTTTGCGTATAACCTGTGGTCCCGAACGGTCTGCAATACTATCCGCAAATGACCCACATGCTCTGCCTCTGAGCGGGAATACACCAAAATATCATCAATGAACACCACCACGAACACATCAAGATAGGGCCTGAATACAGTGTTCATGAGGTCCATGAAAGCAGCAGGGGCATTTGTTAGCCCGAATGACATCACTAGAAATTCAAAATGTCCATATCTAGTTCGGAAAGCTGTTTTCGGAATGTCTTTCTCCTTGACCCTTAACTGAAAATATTCCGAGCGTAGGTCAATCTTAGAGAAATATTTGGCTCCCTGGAGCTGATCGAACAGGTCATCGATTCTTGGAAGTGGATATTTGTTCTTCATGGTGACCTTATTCAACTGACGGTAATCGATACACATTCGTAACGATCCGTCTTTCTTTCGTACGAACAAGACTGGTGCACCCCAAGGTGAAGTGTTAGGCCTAATGAAGCCTTTATCCAGTAAGTCCTTCAACTGTATCTTCAACTCCCGCAATTCTGCTGGGACCATTTTATATGGAGGAATAGAAATTGGGTGAGTGTCAGGCAACACATCGATGCCAAACTCGATTTCCCTTTCAGGAGGAAGACCTGGAAGTTCATCTGGAAAGACATTCGGAAATTCATTGACTACCGGAATCGTCTGTAAGATAGGCGGCTCCGCCTCCGCGTCCATAACGCGAACAAGGTGGTAGATACAAGCCTTAGAGATCATCTTGCTTGCCTTAAGGTAGGAAATAAACCTACCTTTCGGTGTAGCAACATTCCCCTTCCATTCAAGGACAGGTTCGTCAGGAAATTGAAATTTAACCACCTTCGCATGACAATCGACACTGGCATAACACGATGCCAACCAGTCCATTCCCATTATCACATCGAAGTCGATCATTTCTAACTCAATTAGATCCGCCGAGGTTTGACGATTACAGATCGTCACTGTGCAACCTCTATATATTCTTCTAGCAATCATAGAATCTCCTATTGGAGTGGATACCACAAAGGGCTTGCTTATTAATTCGGGTGCAATATCAAATTTATCAGCCACGAGGGGTGTAACATAAGATAGCGTGGACCCGGGATCAATCAATCCATACACATCATGGGAAAGCACTGATAATATACCTGTGACAACATCCGGAGATGACTCAAGGTCTTGTCGGCCCGCTAGAGCATACATTCAGTTTTGAACACCGCTTGGGCCCGGCATTGCACCGCTGCCTCTGCCACAAACTGCTGGCTGCTGAGGATCCTGTACTGGAGGTCGAATAGATGAGGAAGAACCAGCAGCAGATCCAGTTTGGTGAGCCATGCCACCATGCTGACTGGTAGCCCTGTGATATGGCGAGCTTGATATCAGCGAGCTCTGAAACTGTCGAGGGGCACTAGACATAGGTGGTGCCAAGCTCCTCGAAGAATGGGGCCTCACACTACTTCTGGAATCACTAGAATACCCCGCGGCTCTCGTTCTCCTATGCTAGGTCCTCTCCTGTTCCCTGTCCGCCCTTTGTTGGCGTTTACGGTCCTCTATGGTCTGGGCATAAGCCTGGATACGGGAGATATACATGCCCTCTATCAAGGAGGCCATTGTGCATTCATTTATCAAATGCGGCCCCAATCCGTTCATGAACAAGTGAATCCTGTCGCTCATCTCTGCCACCATGTGGGGAGCATACCTCGCCAGAGAGTCAAACTGCATACTGTACTCTCGTACATTCATATTTCCCTGATTAAGGTTCAAGAAATTATCGGCCTTGGCTCGACGTACCTCAACTGGCAGGTAGTGGCGAAGAAACGCCTCAGAGAATTCATTCCATATGGGTGGGGGAGCATTTGGACCCCTGGATCAATCCCAACCATCATACCAGAACACTGCTAGGTTCCGTAATCGGTAAGAAGCCAGTTCTACTGCCTCTGTGTCACTCGCATGCATAACCCGCAGTGTGCGGTGTATTTGATCAATGAAATCCTGCGGGTCCTCCTTGGGATCAGACCCGTTAAAGACTGGAGGATCCAGATTGATAAAGTCACGGACCCTCGTACTGACCGGTCTCTCAGCAGTACCAGTATTCTGTCTCCGAGCCTGAGAAGCTACCAGGCTAGTCAATAACTGCACTGCAGCCGTCAGGTCCTGGTTTGTAGCATTAGAAGAAGGGACTGGGGAAGCTGGGCGGCTTCTAATATCCTCTGGGGGAGGAGGAGTAGATGAAGTTTGAGAAGGCGTCTCATTTTGGCCTTCCTCCGTGTGGGGCACCTGACTGGTCCCCTCTCCGGCATTTATATCGAGCCGTCTACTATTGATTTGCTTCCTAGCCGAAGGCATCGCTGTAGGAAAACAAGGCAAGCATTAGAGATGAACACTTACAACTTAGCTCTATGCATGATCTAGATTCTGAAAGAAAGTAACATTCCTAAATGTCAGGTAGCCTCCTGATTATAAAATGTGGCACGCAACACACCCATAATCAAGACCCTACTAGACACGGCTCATAGACAATCCCTAGGACACGACCTTGCTGTGATACCAATTTCTGTCACGACCCGCCCGGCGGGCCCGCGACACGGGCACTGGACCCTGCTTGCAGAGTACCGGCGAACCCTTCGTCACAGCTAACCTATTTTCTTTTCTTTCTTTCTTATTATTTCAAACAAAAAGATCGTTTAATTGGACCTTTCATTTGAGACACACTTCGTGCACATACATACATACATATATCCGTGAAACGCATCACTGTGTTTTAGACATAAGATTTACAAAACGTGTACATACCCGGACACTTGTCCATACATAACCAACATTTGTCTATACACGGCTAACATTGTCTATTGAGCCTCTACAATAACAGACATTAAACATCCTATGTCAGAATAGGGCCCCGACATGCCCAAAATGTCTACACAAAATGCATACCAAAATGTGGCAAGTCCGAAGAATGGATCTTGCTATGTCTGCTGAACTGGTAGCCTACTGCGGTGGGGGTGCTCCGTCTGTCACTCTATTAGGACATGCAGCTCGATATGCAGCGTCCACAAAATAAAGGACGTCAGTACGGAAAATGTACTGAGTATGTAAAATAGGAACACAATATAAGAGCAGTAATATAAGCATCAGGATAGAAACATGTAACTTGTAGCAACGGAATTGCCTCTGAGGGCACTTAACCATGACACGTAGTAATATTTATGTCCAATTACATACTTCTATTTCATCGTTGTTATACTGCATATTTCCATCATTACAACATTATACTTTTACCCTTGTGAGTTTGCCATTTTCAAATACATTTATTACTACCGGACGCGTTGTGTAATCGTTACTTTAAACCACTATCAGCGCCTCGGTGGGCTTGTCATTTCCATATACATTTACTATTACCGGATCCGTTTACCTACACGTTACCACACAATCACGTACGCCTCCATGGGCTCTTTATCGTCTCATAGCATGCCTTACCCGGCCGTACTAGGCTCGGTCATAACATATGCCTCTGTGGGCTCATACCCGGCCTTTACAAGGCGCGGTCATAACATATACCTCTGTGGGCTCATACCCGGCCTTTACAAGGGGCGGTCATACGAATTCAATCTTACACACATATATATATACACGTAATACATTGCGAGCTTATTTATGACTTGTGTTCTCGACTTGTTACATTTATCATCCCTTCTTTCTCATGTAATTAAGAATACCTTTTTAACATGATAGTTAAGAGACTCAAGGATTTCCATCAACGTTGTTACCATGAAGCAAGGATAATCACTCCATAAAGGGAAGAACAACGTAAGCAACACTAGCTTCTAAGAGTAGAATGTTCTTTGGGGCTCATTCGTGGCATTGCATTCAATAGGAATCGTGCAAAAGAAAGAACGGTATAGTCTCACATACCTGGTGCTTATTGCGTCGGTTCTCAAGCTACGCAATTTGTCACAATTCTTTAATCTACAATTAAAGAATAGCTAAATGATTACTCACTTCACGTGATAGCTATTAATCACAATCTCCTAAGTTCATGTGGTGGTTCTCTACACCCTTCCTCCCCTAACCCCCATCACACGTAGTTACAGCACATGCAACCCAATTACAACCCCTAATAAGCATGACCCATTCCGTTTAACCCTACTCATTGCGATTTCACGGCTTCTAGTCATACTCCCATAAGTTCTTACAGACATGCAACCCCCTATCATGAATGTTTAAGGGAAAACCACGTGAAAGGGAGTAGTAACTTACCTTGCATGTGAATTAATTAACTCTCTTCTTCGATTCCTCAATTTCTAGGTCTTTTCCTCAATGGGGTTCGTAGGAGGAGGAAATTCAGCTAGGGTTTCCTTTAGCTCTTCAATTTCTTTCTTCCCTTCTTCAATTTAGAGTTTGGAAGAGAGGGATTTGGTTTTTTTGAGGTGAGGGCTTTGAGAGGGGTCGTTTGGGGCTTTCTACTAGGCTTGGACTCAGAAAAATGAAGAAGGGACGGGTTTGGGTCCCTTTTATAGGCCTGGCAAGAAGTGGCACACGTACCTGACAATTTTCAGGTTTGCGATCGCATACCCATCGCAAACAGGGTATGCGGTTCGCATTTTGGTCGCAAATCTCACCCCAGAAAACTGTTGCATTATGCGACGCAGAAGGGCCAGATTTGCGGTTCGCATTTTCAACAATGCGATCGCATTCTGGTCGCATTCTAGACATTGAGTCAGCCCAGAACTCTGTTCCATTTTGTGATGGAGGGTGTCATGTTTGCGGTCCGCATTTGCGTTATGCGGTCCGCGTACTGGCCGCATATTTGACACAATTTCAGCCCAAAACTCTGTCGCAGTTTGCGACCCTGATGTTGGATATGCGGTCCGCATTTGTGCTTTGCGGTCCGCATATCTAGCTATGCGACACCTTTGTTCTTTTTCTTAACTTTAAACCATTTTCCGGGTTCTTGGGTCCTCATATGTGAGCTATTTCACAGTGTATTTTAAATGTACGAGTTTTACGGGTTGTAACAGATTTGTAGTCGTCAAACCTCGGTGAATTTATTTGAGTTAGCAATGGTTGATTTCGACGTGATAATGGGAATGGACTGGTTGGCCTCATGCTATGCAAATGTCGATTGTTGTGCGAAGATGGTTAAATTTCAATTTCCTGGTGAACCCATCATTGAATGGAAGGGGAATATTGTTTCGCCGAAAGGTAGGTTTATTTCCTATCTTAAGGCAAGGAAGATGATCTCAAAGGAGTACATTATCATCTCGTTCGCGTTATGGATGCGGAGGTGAAACCGCCTACTCTATAATCAATTCCCCTAGTCAATGAATTTCCAGATGTTTTTCCAGATGAACTCCCAGGTCCTCCTCCTGAAAGGGAGATTGAATTTAGCATTGATGTGTTGCTCGACACTCACCCGATTTCTATCCCTCCATACAGAATGGCCCCTGCAGAGTTGCAAGAGTTGAAAGTACAGTTGAAGGACTTGCTGGATAAGGGCTTCATTAGGCCTAGCACTTCACCTTGGGGTGTGCCAGTCTTGTTTATGCAGAAGAAAGACGGGTCGTTGAGGATGTGTATTGATTATCGACAGTTGAATAAGGTTACTATAAAGAATAAATATCCACTTTCAAGGATTGACGACCTGTTCGACCAACTTCAGGGTGCCAAATATTTTTCCAAGATTGACCTACATTCAGGGTATTTCCAGGTGAGGGTCAAGGAGAAGGATATTCCAAAAACAGCCTTTCGGACGAGATATGGGCATTTCGAATTCTTGGTGATGTCGTTCGGGCTAACAAATGCTCCGCCAGCCTTTATGGATTTCATGAATACCGTATTCAGGCCTTATCTTGATGTGTTCGTGATTGTATTCATTGACGACATTCTAGTGTATTCCCATTCAGAGACAGAACATACGGGCCACTTGCGGATAGTATTACAGACCCTTCGGGATCGCAAATTATATGCGAAGCTCTCCAAATGTGAATTCTGGCTGAACTCAGTATTATTCCTAGGCCATGTAAATATCTGATGAGGGTATTAGTGTCGACACTCAGAAGATCGATACAGTGAAGAGTTGGCCAAGACCCACAACACCGTCAGAAGTCCGCAGCTTTCTAGGGCTAGCAAGATATTATAGGAGGTTTGTAGAAGGGTTTTCCTCTATATCGGCACCATTGACTAAGTTAACACAGAAAGCTACCAAGTTCCAATGGTCCGACGCTTGTGAACGTAGCTTCCAGGGGCTAAAGAATCGGTTGATCTCCGCGCCAGTGCTTACTTTCCCAGAGGGAACAGAAGGCTATGTGGTATATTGTGATGCTTCAGGCGTAGGTTTGGGGTGCGTATTGATGCAACATGGGAAGGTGATTTCTTATGCGTCAAGACAATTGAAGAAGCATGAAAAGAATTATCCAACCCATGATTTTGAATTGGCCGCAGTAATATATGCTTTGAAGATATGGCGGCACTACTTGTACGGCGTCCATGTTGACATCTACACAGATCACAAGAGATTGCAATACATCTTCAGTCAGAAGGAGTTGAATTTGAGACAGCGACACTGGCTCGAATTACTAAAAGACTACGACGTCGAGATATAGTATCATCCCGATAAAGCCAATGTTGTGGCAGATGCTCTCAGCTGTAAGTCAATGGGAATGTCACAACCCAAGCCGTAGGGTCGCGACTGGCACCCGGACCCTACTCGCCGAGTGTCGGCATACCTTTCATCTTACTTTCCTTATTATCTTATAAGGCCTATGAGGCTAGTATAAATGGAAAACAATAATCATGATCCATTTCGGCTGTGAATTGAGCTCCTCGGTCTGATATAATAGACACCGGCACACCATGAAGTCTAACAATCTCCTTGATATACAGCTTTGCATAGTCTTTAGCTGTGTAAGTTGTCTTAATTGGCAGAAAATGGGCACATATTTTAAGTCGGTCAACTGTCACCCAGATGGAGTCAAACTTGCGATAAGAGCGAGGTAATCCAATAATGAAGTCCATATTAATCACTTCCCATTTCCAGGTTGGAACTTCTATATTCTGAAGCAATCCACCGGGTTTCTGATGTTCTATCTTTACCTGTTGACTATTGGGACACTGGGCTACAAATTCCGCAATAGACTTCTTCATGCTATCCTACCAATACTGCTCTTTGACATTATGATACATCTTCGTCGAACCGGGATGGATGGAATATCGGGATTGATGAATTTCATTCATAATCTTCTCTCGCAACCCGGCCACATTCGGCACACATAATCGGTCCTGGTATCTTAGTGTTCCATCCCCTCTGATCTCAAAAGCCGAAATTTTACCCTGCCGAATGCCCTCTCTCAACTGTACCAAGTTAGGATCTTCATATTGCCGTGCTTTTACCTCGGCTATGAGAGATGATTCTGATGTATTATGTACAATAACACCTCCGTCCTCAGAGTCTAATAATTTGATTCTCATACTGGCTAGCTGATGAAGCTCTTCAGTTAAACCCCATTTACCTGCTTCAACGTGTACTAAACTTCCCATTGACTTACGGCTGAGAGTGTCTGCTATAACATTGGCTTTACCGGGATAATACAATATCTCGACATCGTAGTCTTTCAGTAACTCGAGCCAACGTCGCTGTCTCAAATTCAACTCCTTTTTACTAAAGATATATTGCAAACTCTTGTGGTCTGTGTAGATGTCAACGTGGACGCCGTATAAGTAGTGCCGCCATATCTTCAAGGCATACATTATTGCAGCCAATTCCAAATCATGGGTTGGATAATTCTTTTCATGCTTCTTCAATTGCCTTGATGCGTAAGCAATCACCTTCCCATGTTGCATCAGTACGCATCCCAAACCTATACCTGAAGCATCACAATATACCACATATCCTTCTGTTCCCTCTAGGAAAGTAAGCACTGGCGCGGAGATCAACCGATTCTTTAGCTCTTGGAAACTACGTTCACAAGAGTCGGACCATTGGAATTTGGTAGCTTTCTGTGTTAACTTGGTCAATGGTGCCGATATAGAGGAAAACCCTTCTACAAACCCCCTATAATACCCTGCTAGCCCTAGAAAACTACGGACTTCTGACGGTGTTGTGGGTCTTGGACAATCCTTCACTGCATCGATCTTCTGAGTGTTGACACTAATACCCTCGTCAGATATCACATGGCCTAGGAATGCTACTGAGTTCAGCCAGAATTCACATTTGGAGAGCTTCACATATAACTTGCGATCCCGAAGGGTCTGTAATACAATCCGTAAGTGGCCCGTATGTTCTGCCTCTGAATGAGAATACACCAGAATATCATCAATGAATACAACTACGAACACATCAAGATAGGGCCTGAATACAGTATTCATGAGATCCATAAAAGTTGCCGGGGCATTTGTTAGCCCGAACGACATTACTAAGAACTCAAAATGCCCATATCTTGTCCGGAAGGCTATTTTTGGAATATCCTTCTCCTTGACCCTCACCTGAAAATACCCTGAACGTAGGTCAATCTTGGAAAAATATTTGGCACCTCTGAAGTTTGTCAAACAGGTTGTCAATCCTTGGAAGTGGATATTTATTCTTTATAGTGACCTTATTCAATTTTCGATAATTGATACACATCCTCAACAACCCGTCTTTCTTCCGCACAAACAAGACTGGCGCACCCCAAGGTGAAGTGCTAGGCCTAATGAAGCCCTTATCCAGCAAGTCCTTCAACTGCAATTTCAACTCTCGCAACTCTGCTGGGGCCATTCTGTATGGAGGGATAGAGATTGGTTGAGTATCAGGCAACACATCAATGCCAAACTCAATCTCACTCTCAGGAGGAAGACCTGGGAGTTCATCTGGGAAAACATCAGGAAATTCACTGACACGGGGATTGATTGTAGAGTAGGTGACTTCGCCTCCACATCCATCACGCGAACGAGATGATAGATGTAACACTTTGAAATTATCTTCCTTGCCTTAAGATAGGAAATAAACCTACCTTTCAGCGTAGAAGTGTTCCCCTTCCATTCAATGATGGATTCACCAGGAAATTGAAATCTAACCATCTTCGTACGACAGTCAACATTTACATAGCATGAGGCCAACCAGTCCATTCCCATTATCACATCAAAATCTACCATTTCTAACTCAAACAAATCTACCGAGTTTTGATGACTACAAATCGTCACGGCGAAACCTCTATATACCCTCCTAACAACCACAGAGTCTCCTTGCTTACTAATTCAGGTTCGACGTCAAACTTATCAGCCACAAGGGGTGTAACATATGACAATGTAGATCCGGGATCAATTAACGCGTATACATCATAAGAAAGCACTGATAATATACCTGTAACAACATCAGGAGACGACTCAAGATCCTGTCGACCTGCTAGAGCATATATCCGATTCTGAAAACCACTCGAACTCGGAAGTGCGCCCCTATCTCTACCACGATCTGCTGGCTGCTGAAAACCCCGTGCTGGAGGTCAAATTGATGAGGAAGTACCAGACACAGATACAGTCGATTGAGCCATACCACCACCTCCTCTATTAGGACAATCCTGCATCATATGACTAGGCTGTCCGCAAGAATAACATGCATCGGAACCTCGGCGGCACGGTCCAAAGTGGGTCTTGCCGCGCTGATCACAATGAGGTATTGGGAACCTCGTCTAACTATTATCCCTGTGATTTTGCGAGCCTGATGCTCGCGAACTCTGACCTGGGCCCGAATAAGTAAGTCGACCATATCGAGGTCTCTGAAACTGTGGAGGGGCACTAGCTACAAGTGGCGCTGAACTCCTCGAAAACTGGAGCCTGACACTACTTCTGAAGTCACCAGAATATCCTGCAAATCTCGTCCTCTTATGCTGGCCCCTATCCTGCTCCCTGTCTACTCTTTGCTGGGGCTTACGATCCTCTAATGTCTGGGCATAAGCCATAATACGAGAAATATCCATGCCCTCTATCAAGGATGCTGTCGTGCACTCATTTATCAGATGTGGTCCCAATCCGTTCACGAACAAATGGACCCTATCACTCATCTGGGCCACCATATGGGGAGCATACCTTGCTAAGGAATCAAACTGCATGCTGTACTCCCGCACACTCATGTTACCCTGTCTAAGGTTCAAGAATTTATCAGCTCTAGCTCGTCGTACCTCAACTGGCAGGTAGTGACGAAGAAACGCCTCAGAAAATTCATTCCACACAGGTGGGGGAGCATTTGGACCCCTGGATCTTTCCCAACTATCATACCAGAAGACTGCTAAATCCCGTAACCGATAAGAAGCCAACTCCACTGCCTTCGTATCACTAGCATGTATAACCCGCAGTGTGTGATGAATCTGATCAATAAAAGTCTGCGGGTCCTCCTTGGGGTCTGACCCGGTAAACACTGGAGGATCTAAATTAATAAAAACACGAACTCTAGCACTAACCGGTTTATCAGCAGCATCGGTATTCTGCCTCTGAGTCTGAGAAGCTACCAAGCTAGTCAACAACTGTACCGCAGTCCGCAAATCCTGGTCTGTAGTACCAGATAAAGGAACTGGAGATGCTGGGTGGCTTCTAATATCCTCTGGGGAAGGAGGAGTAGATGAGGTCTGAGATGGCATCTCACTCTGAGGCTCACTTTGGCCTTCTCTAGCTTGGGGCACCTGATTGGTACCCTCTCCCGCTTCTGTGCCAAGCCGTCTACTACTTGTTTGCTTCCTAGTCGAAGGCATCGTTGTAGGTAAACAAGGTGAATGTTAGGGACGAACACTTACGACTCAGCTCTACGCACGATCTAGATTTAGAAAGAATGTAACAATCCTAAATGTCAGGCAGCCTCCTGATTATAAATGTGGCGCGCTACACACCCATAATCAGGACTCTACTAGACACGGCTCATAGACAATCCCTAGGACACGACCTTGCTCTAATACCAAGTTTTGTCATGACCCAAGCTGGAGGGCCGCGACTGGCACCCGGACCCTACTCGCCGAGTGCCCGCATACCTTTCATCTTACTTTCCTTATTATCTTATAAGGCCGAAGAGGCTAGTATAAATGGCAAACAATAATCATGATCCATTCAAACTTTCCGATAACTACATATTCATACATATCAGCAGAAATACCATACAATGACATGAACATACATATATAATGTACCATGGCCGACACGGTCGTCATACAAAAACTATTCAACAAAAGGTACATTTGCCGACAAGGCAATTCCAACTGTACGTAAGTCAACCCACTGCTTATTGTCTATGAGCCTCTACAAGAAGACAGACAATGCAACCTGTGTCGGAACAGGGCCCCGACATGCCCATAATGCCTATAACAAAATGCATACCAAGACTACGGCAAGTCCGAAGGATAGATCTCGCCAATATCCGCCGAACTGGACAGCCTACTGTGGTGGGGGAGCCTCGTCTATCTGTCTGTCCGGACCTGCAGCACGACATGCAGCGTCCACAAATAAAAGGACGTCAGTACGAATAATGTACTGAGTATGTAAGACAGGAAACATAATATAGGAACAGTAATATGCAACAGGATAAGAAACACACAACTTGTACCGTCTGGATGCCTCTGAGGGCGACGAATCATGACATGCCTGATGTGCACATGCATATACATACATATCCTTTTTAAATTCATCATATACATATGCCTTTGTGGGCCTTATCATCATCATACACATACGCCTCTGTGGGCCTTATCATCATCATATACATACGCCTCTGTGGGCCTTATCATCATTATATACATACGCCTCTGTGGGCCTTATCATCATCATATACATACGCCTCTATGGGCCTTATCATTGTCATACCCAACTGATCAGTGGTTGCACACTAGATGCCGTACCCGGCCGATTATAGCGCGGCTCGGTAGAATAAAACATATACATACGTATAGTTGCATAATAGGTGCCATACCCGGCCAACTATAGCGCGGCTCGGTAGAGTAAAATAGATAATGCATGCTGGACTCATATGAATCATACTTTCATGGGGATGTAAGGTCGAAGAAATAAAAACACATGAAACCTCCCATAAGAGGGGAAACAATATAAGCACTCCTAGCTTCTAAGAATAGAGTATCTTTGGGGCTCGTTCATTGCATTGTATTCAATTAGGGTCGTGCAAAAGAAAGAAAGGGACGGTCTCACATACCTGGTATTTTCTGCGCCAATTTCAAGCTTCGCACAGTCACAATTTCCTTAGTCTATAATGAAAGAAACGATTCTATTGTTATCCTCTAAATGTTATAGTTACAATCAATCACAACCCTAAATTTATATAGTTTTTCTCCACACCCTTCTGCTTCTAAATTCCACAATAATAGTAGTAAGACATGCAACTCAACAACGACCCAAAACAACTACAACCCAGTCCCTTACCACTAGTTAACTTGAACTCATGGCTTCCAATCACCATCCCATGAGTTCTTACATGCATAGAACGAAATACCATGAATTCCCAGGAGAAAAGGTGTATAAAGATAGCAGTAACTTACCTTGCATGTTGGATAACTCAGCCCTCTTCCTTGGTTCTTCAACCTCTAGGCCTTACTTCCAATTAGGTCTTGAAAGAGGGAAAAATCAGTTGGGGCTTTTCCTTGGTGCTTCCATCTCTAGATTCTTTTCCCCAATTAGAACTTGGAAGAGGGAGAAATTGGTTAAGGTTTGTGTGAGATCTTAAGAAGGGGTCGCAGGGGGTTCTACTCGGTTTGAGTTTCAGAAAAATGGTGAAATAACTGGTCTATGCCCCTTTTATAGGTCAGTAAATAAGTGACGCACGTGTCTGTCGCCTACCAGTCTGCGATCGCATTTACGTCGCAGAACCAACATGCGGTTCGCATTTTGGACGCGAACCGTGGCCTAGAAATCTGTCTCATTATGCGATGGAGGACGTCTGATTTGCGGTTCGCATTCCAGAAATGCGATCGCACTTATGACCGCATTTTTGGCATTGGTCTTTATCCAGAAGTCTGTCTTGGTCTGCGATTTCAGTGTTAGGTATGCGGCCCGCATGTGAGTTTTGCGGTAGCATACCTAACTTTGCGAAGCCTTTTGCTCTTTTCTTAACTTTGAACTCTTTTCTGGTTCTTAGGCCCTATATACAGACTATCTTACGGTGTAATCTAAAGTACGCAGTTACGGGTTGTAACAGGGAAGCTTAGTGCACAGTGAAGTAGGTAAATGGGGGTTGACTAAAGAGCTTCATCAGCTAGCCAATATGAGAGTCAAATTATTAGACTCTGAGGACGGGGGTGTTATTGTACATAATACATCAGAATCATCTCTGGTAGCCGAGGTAAAAGCACTGCAATATGAAGATTCCACCTTGGTACGATTGAGAGAGGGCATTCAGCAGGGTAAAATTTCAGCTTTTGAGATCGGAGGGGATGGAACACTGAGATACCAGGGCCAATTATGTGTGCCTAATGTGGCAAGGTTGCGAGAGAAGATTATGAATGAGATTCATCAATCCCGATATTCCATCCATCCTGGCTCGACAAAGATGTATCACGATGTCAAAGAGCAGTATTGGTGGGATAGCATGAAAAAGTCTATTGCAGAATTTGTAGCCCAGTGTCCCAATTGTCAACAAGTAAAGATAGAGCATCAGAAACCCGGTGGATTGCTTCGGAATATAGAGATTCCAACCTGCAAATGGGAGGTGATTAATATGGACTTCATTATAGGATTACCTCATTCTTATCATAAGTTTGACTCCATCTGGGTGATAGTTGATCGACTTACAAAATGTGCCCATTTTCTGCCAGTTAAGACAAATTACACAGCTGAAGACTATGCGAAGCTGTATATCAAGGAGATTGTTAAACTCCATGGTGTACCGGTGTCTATTATATCAGGCTGAGGAGCTCAATTCACGGCCAACTTTTGGAGGTCCTTTCAGAAGGGTTTGGGCACACAGGTGAATCTCAGCACGACTTTTCATCCGCAGACTGACGGACAGGCTGAACGTGCTATTCAGACACTGGAAGACATGCTACGAGCATGTGTTCTAGATTTTATGGGAAATTGGGATGACCATCTTCTACTCATAGAATTTGCCTACAGTAATAGCTACCACTCCAGTATTAAGATGGCCCCATACGAGGTACTATATGGGAGGAGATGTAGATCACCAGTTGGATGGTTCGAAGTCGGTGAAACTGAGTTATATGGGCCAGATTTGATCCACCAAGCCATCGAGAAGGCAAAGGTGATACAGGAACGCTTGAAAACGGCACAAAGCAGGCAAAACACCTATTCTCATGTCCGACGTCGTGATCTGGAGTTTGAGGTTGGTGATTGGGTGTTCCTGAGGGTCTCACCAATGAAGGGTGTCATGCATTTTGGGAAGAAAGGTAAGCTGAGTCTAAGGTATATCGGTCCGTATAAAATTCTTCAACGAATTGGACGTGTGGCTTATGAGTTAGAATTGCCATCCGAATTGGAACTTGTCCATCCGGTATTCCATGTATCTATGTTAAGGAAATGTATCAGAGATCCTTCTCGAGTCGTCCCTATCAAAGATGTACAAATTACAGAGGATCTATCATATGAAGAAGTACCAGTGGCTATACTAGACCGACAAGTCCGCAAGCTAAGAACAAAGGATGTAGCTTACGTTAAGGTATTATGGAGGAACAAGAATACGGAAGAAATGACATGGGAATTAGAGGAAGAGATGAAGTCTAAATACCCTTACCTGTTCCAGAATGGAGATAATTAGGGTGCCGGGAGAACGCAGAACGCATTGAAAGGAGAAACATCTTTACGAGGTAAGCGATAACTTGAGAATACTCTTTCTTAATACAAGATAGTGATATGCAGATCATGTACATGTCTATAAATTTGCATAATCTATGAGGACCCTACGTTGAGTTAACTGCTCGCCGTTTCGTCCTCTACTTATGAGAGAAACTCAGCCGGAATCCACAATGAGTAAAATCCCTGTAAACCTTGACATTCGAGGATGAATGTTCTTAAGGGGGGAGAGTGTTAAAACCCGTAATTGCATACGTTAGATTACGTTGTAAAATAGTCTACATATAAGGTCCTAAGAACCGGAAAAGAGTTCAAAAAGTTAAGAAAAGAGCAAAAGGCGTCGCAAAGCTGGGTATGCTACTACAAAACCCACATATGAGCCGCATATCTAACACTGAAAATCACAGACCAAGACAGATTTCTGGAAAAAGATCAATGCCAGAAATGCGGTCATAAGTGCGGTCGCATTTTTAAAATGCGAACCGCATATCGCACCCAATGTATCGCAAACTTAGACAGATTTCTGGGTAGAAATCTACATCAGGAATACGGTCAATATGTGATCGCATTTCTAAAATGCAGACCGCAAATCAGACCTCCTATTTTGCAGAATGAGACCGATTTCTGGGTTGAGATTCGCGTCCAGAATGTGAACCCTATGTTGGTTCTGCGACGTAAATGCGATCGCAGACTGGTAGGCGATAGGCACGTGCGTCACTTATTTGCCAAATTAAAGGACAAGAATAAAAGTTCCAAGTCGGCCAAGAGCTAGTTATTTCACCCTTACTTCAAACCTTAAAAACCAAACAAGATAGAACCCTTGCAACCCCCATTCTCAAAAATCCCACACAAACCCTAATCAATTTTCCCTCTCCTTCAAGTTCTAATTGGAGAAAGAAATCTAGAGATTGAAGAACCAAGGAAAGGGTCCTAACCGATTTTCCCTCTCCTTCAAGCCCTAATGGGAGTAAAACCTAGAGGTTGAAGAACCAAGGAAGAGGGCTGAGTTATCCAAAAAATAAGGTAAGTTACTGCTATCTTTCATACATTCTTTCTCCTGGGAATTCTTGGAAATTCGTTCTATACATGCAAGAACTCACGGGATGGTGATCGGAAGTCGTGGGGTTCAAATTAATTACTGGTAGTGGACTGGGTTGTGGTTGTTTTCGGTTGCTGTTGGGTTGCATGTTTTACTACTATTTTGTGGAATTTTGGAGGAAGAAGGGTGTAGAGAAACACCATATAGATTTAAGGTTATGGTCAATAATAACTCTAATGCTTAAAGGATAACAATAGAATCGTTCTTTCATTATAGACTAAGGAGTTGTGGCAGCTGCATTGCTTGAGGTTTGTGCAGTATATACCAGGTATGTGAGGCCGTCCCTTTATTTCTTTTGCACGACTCTGATTATACATAATGCAATGAACGAGCCCCCAAAGATGCTCTACTCTTAGAAGCTAGGAGTGCTTATATTGTTTCCCCTCTTATGAGAGGATTGATGTGTGTTGTTTCTTCAACCTTACGTCATCTTGAAAGGTTCAGAAAGTGTGATTCCTATGAGTCCAGCATGCATTATCTATTTTACTCTACCGAGCCGCGCTATAGTCGGCCGGATATGGCACCTATTGTGCAACCACTGATCAGTTGGGTATGATAATGATGAGGCCCACAGAGGCGTATGTATATGATGATGATGAGGCCCACAGAGAGACACACACACACACACACATATATATATATGAGGATTTTAAAAAGGATACATGTATATGCATATGCACATCAGGCATTTCATGGTCAGTCGCCCTCAGAGGCACTCAGATGGTACAGGTTGTATGTTTCTTATCCCGACGCATATTACTGTTCTTATATTATGTTTTCCTGTCTTACATACTCAGTACTTTATCTGTACTGACGTTCTTTCTTCTGTGGACGTTGCTTGTCATGCTGTAGGTCCGGACAGACACATAGACGAGGCTCCCCCACCACAGTAGGCTGCCTAATTCAGTGGATATTGGCGAGATCCATTCTTCGGACTTGCCGTGGTCTTGGTATGCATTTTGTTATAGGCATTATGGGCATGTCGGAGCTGTTCCGACCTAGGTTGCATTACTTGTCTTCTTATAGAGGCTCATAGACAAGGGGTTGACTTATGTATAGTGAGATTGCCTTGTCGGCAAATGTATTTTGTTGTATAATTTTTGCATTGCAGCCTTGTTGACCATAATATGTATGTATGCACATGTCATTATCGGAAAGTTTAAGCTGATTATGATTAATGTTTGCTATTTATACTAGCCTCGTCGGTCCTTATAGACGATAAGAGAAGTTTTATGACAGGTACGTCGACACTCGGCGAGTAGGGTTCGGGTGCCAGTCGCGGCCCTCCGGCTTGGGTCGTGACACCAACTCTCTCAAGCACTTCATAAGGTCCAATAAATCGAGTACTAAGTTCACATTTTTTATCAAATCTAATATTCTTCTTCCACGGAGAAACCTTTAACAATACCTTGTCCCCCGCTTGATACTTAATTTCACGCCTCTTAAGATCAACATAAGACTTTTGTCTATCTAAAGCAATTTTTAAATGGTCCTTGATGATTTTTACCTTATCTTCAGTTTGTTGCACAATCTCAGGACCCACCAATTTTCTTTCACCAACCTCGTTCCGACAAAGAGGAGTTCCACATTTTCTCCCATATAAAGCTTCATAAGGAGGCATGCCTATATTTGATTGGTAGCTATTAATGTAAGCAAATTCTATCAGGGCTAAGTTTTTGTCCCAACTACCCTCAAACTCAATAATTCAGGCTCAAAGAATATCCTCCAGGATTTGTATTACCCTCTCAAGTGGCCGTCTGTTTGAGGATGGAAAGAAGTACTAAAGTTCAATTTGGTACCCAAAGCTTCTTGGGAACTAGTTCAAAATCTCGATGTAAACCTCGGTTCTCGGTCAGATATAATAAAATTAGGAACCCCATGTAGCCTCACAATCTCATTAACGTAAATTATGCTAAACGTTTAAGTGTGTAGTCCATTCTGATTGCCATGAAATGAGCACTCTTAGTTAGCCTATCAACTATAACCCAAATTCCATCATGATTTCTTTGAGTGCGTGGAAGCCCAGAAATAAAGTCCATTGTTGTTCTCTCCCATTTCGACTCTAGTATCGACAATGGTTGTAGCAAACCAGCCGGGACTTGATGCTCGATGTTTATTTATTGACAAATCAAGCTTTTAGAGATAAACTCTTCAATGTCTTTCTTTATAGCATTCAACCATCAGTGTTCTTTGATGGTTTGGTACAATTTAGTTCCTCCAAGATGCATTGTATCTGGTGAAGTATGTGCTTTATTCAAAATTCCTTTCCTTAATTTGTCATCTTTAGGAATACATAACCTATTTTTATAATATAGGAAACCATCCTCCCTATTAAAATCAATATTTTCTCCATTTAGAACTTCTTTGATCAGTTTCACAAGCTTCTCATCCAACTTTTGTGCTTCTTTTACCCGTTTAAGTAGAATTGGCTTGACTTGCAAACTAGCAATAATAGGACCATCAGCTTTAAATGCAAGACAAGCATTCATGGCTCTTAATTCAAGAAACAAGAGCAAAGGACTTAGAGATATAGCGGCAAGGAATTTTCGACTTAAAGCATTGGCAACCACATTTGCTTTGCCCGAATGATAGTCAATTCTGCATTCATAATCCTTGATAAGTTCAAGCCATCTACGCTGCCTCAAATTCAATTCTTTCTATGTATCCAATTACTTCAAACTTGTGTGATCAGTGATTATATGATACTTTTCTCCATAAAAGTAACGCCTCCAAATTTTCAAAGCAAACACAATAGTAGCAAGCTCAAGGTCGTTAGTAGGATAATTCAACTCATGTGGTTTCAATTTTTGATAGGCATACGCAACCACTTTCCCTTCTTACATAAAAACACAACACAAACCATGATGAGAAGCATCACTATATATCACATACTCTTTCCCTTCAGTTGGTAGAGTAGGTCTAGGAGCTTTAGTTAATAAAGATTTGATATTTTCAAAGCTCTCTTGGCATTTGTCATCCCACACGAACTTGACGTCCTTCCTCAAAAGATTAGTCAAATGAGTGGCTATAATGGAGAAGTCTTTGACAAACATTCTATTGTAAGAACCGTTCTCAAGAAGTTCTTGCAATTTAATTTTCAACTCTTTCAATTCTGCTGGAGCCATTCAGTAAGGAGTTATAGAAATAGGATTATTTCCAGAATAACCTCTATAGGAAATTCAACTTCCCTTTCTTGGGGCAACCCAGGAAGATTTTCAGGGAAAAATTAGAAAATTCACATAAAAATGGTATATCCTTAAGGCTTGGACTTTTTAAGTGTGTATCAACTACATGAGCAAGATAAGCTTCACAACCCTGACTAATCATCTTTCTTGCCACAACCGCAAAGATAATATTAGATGTCAATGATATTCAACCTTGAATGACGATGTGTGAAAATGTAGGAGCTTCAAAGGTCACACTCTTTGACCTACAATCAACTACTACATGGTATCTATGAAGCCAATCCATACCGATGATGAAATCATAGTCTTCAGAAGGCATATCAATCAAATATGCAGGAAAGACTAGATTTTGAATCTCGAAGGGACAACCTCGATAGATGTCTGACCCAAAATCCCACCACAGGCGTCGTGATGACACTTAGTCTCTAAGACAAGATAAGCGATTATAATAACAATTCAAGCCTCTTTTTTTTGAAACATATATAATTTAATACAATGTCGTAACTAAAAGCGAAAATATTCAAACCACCTCCCAAGACTGGCAATACTAAGTCACGAACTCTAACTGAATACATGAAATTATCTCGAGGGTCGCATATTGTGCAAATAAAAAATTAACAGTACAATAAAATAGAAAGATTCCAAGGGACTGCAATGACCAAAAAGCTCAACCATGAATCCTTGCGATCACAGTTTAACTCTGTCCGAGTCTGATATCTCCAACACCTGACTCTGCACAAAAATATGCAGAAGTGTAGTATGAGTACACTACGGTCGGCACCCAGTAAGTATCAAGACTAACCTCGGTGGAGTAGTGACGAGGTACAGTCAAGACATTCACCAGTCAAATAACCTGTGCAATATAGCATACAAAAATAATAGAAAACAAATAGCAGTGATGGCACAATAAACAACTTGTGACATAAACAGCAAGGCAACAGGAACACCATAAATATTGCTCAAACGAATAATAAACACAAGTACAACCCTTTAATCAAGTGCTTCAAAATATACATCTTTTATCTATAAGTGTTTCAAATAAAAATCTTTAGAATGTAATCCGTAAAACTAAATATATCCTGAATATACTTCCTTCAAATAAATAACTTACGAATATAATTCTTTCAAATAAATATCTTTCAAATTTAATTCTTTCGAGTAATTATCTTTCAAATATAATTTTTTCAAGTAAAAGTCACCATGTGACACGTCATTTAACTTTCCCGGTGTGAGAAATATATTCAATATAACACATCTAATGGCACGGTAATACCTTCGTGCACTTGTCTCATTCTCACCCGATATATACGTAGGTCAAATCAATTGGCGCGGCAACGTCTGACATTTATCTTTTTCTCACCGTGCATACATATAACAATATCAACTAAGTGGGAGAAATGCCAATAACAATAAAAGAAATAAAGTGAGAGGCACATAGGAAGCAACAACTACTACAAGTCACATAGAAAATATAGGTGCACAATAACATCTTAAGATAAAGGCATGAATGTGTACACAACGAAAAGATATCACAATATAATGTATGTCTTTTGTCCTCGCCTGCACGGAAACACCCTTCATGTCATGAACATATGATAATATAAAAATAGTGACAGGACATCACCCTTCGTGCTTTTACCCTCATCCTCACAAGGTACTGTAAATGAAATGGCACGACATTATCCTTCGTGCATATTAAGAATGGCATGACATCACCCGTCGTACTTTATACCTTTCCTCACATGATAATATAATTGAAAAGGCATGGCATCACCCTTCGTGCTTTACACTCTCAAATGGCACGGCATCACGCTTCGTGCTTTTCACTCTTCCTTACCAAGCACATGTATATTATTAATAAGCAAGGTAGAAAGCATAAATAACATCAAGGAGAGTGTTTAAACGACAACACAATACAACAATTCATATCACAATTTTCCCACTGACCACAACCAAATTCCAAAGATGTAGCAAAATCAATAAATTTCTCAACAAATAGCCAATGCTCCACACAACGTATATAAAACCTCAAAACAACAATAGATGGAAAAGTAACTCAGCTTAGGACAACGTCTTCTTTAATCCAGTTCTTAATAAATATAAATTAATGCCTCATTTTAAACTTATTTAATAATTATTTGAAGATAAGGATTCCATAATAAATTTAATTCCAAGAAAAATATCAAATCAATAAACACACGGCATTCACATAAAAATCCAAGTGAAAATAACACCAATTATCATACAAAATAAAAATTCGACAAACAAGGAATGACGCATGACAATTCAAGGGTTTACTAAGTTCTAACAAATTTCCAATTTAATACATAAGGGTGTCCAAGTACGTACTTTTCACATATAAACCAAGTACGTACTTTTCACCTCGCCTAAGGGGTATTTTCTCCCACTCAAGGTTAGGCAAGATACTTACCTTTTTGAAGTTAGGTCGATATTCCAAAATAGCCTTCTTGCGTAAAATAAACTCCGGATGGGTCAAATCTAGCCAAATAAATTATATAACTTCATTAAAATTCATCCGACATAATTTCGAATAATAAAACGTCGACTAAAAAATTCACATTAAAAATTCAACCAAAAGTCAACATGGGGCCCGCCTCTCGGAACTCGAGAATTTTCACGAAATTCGAACATCCATTCCGATACGAGTTCAACCATACCAATTTTATCACATTCTGATAACGAATTGACCTCCAAATCTCCAATTTAAAGTATATATATTTCTATCATTTTTAACCCAAAGTACTAATTTAGTGATAAAAACAACAATAGATTCGGGTAATTTAACCAAAATTGAGTTAAGAACTCTTACCCCGATATTTTTCTTGAAAATCTCCCGAAAATCGCCTCGAAAATCGCTTCAATCCGAGCTCCATAGCTCCAAATATGTTAAAATGGCCAAAACCTCGAAATATAGCTTCTGTCCAGGCATTTACTCTTTGCAATCACGGAAAATGCTTCGCGATCGCGAAGCACAAAAGGTTCCAGCTCAAAATTTGCTATTTGTGATCGCGGAAAACCAATCATGATCGCAAAGCACAAACTCCCCAACTCTTCTGGACAGCCTCTAGTATAATGGTCATAACCTTTTGTACAAAACTCCAAATGACAAATGATTTGATGTTTTGAAAACTACACATCAAGGGCTACAACTTTCATGTTTTGCTCATCTCCCAATTTCTTAGAGATTTCGAGATATAAGCTTCCAAAGGAAGAATATGCAGTAAGTGAAAATACATATAGAAGCCAAGAAGGAGTAGAAATAATTATAATACGCTCTAATTTAGGTAGAAGATATAAGAAAATAAGAGACCAATTATACTTAATGCCAGAAAAAGAATCAGCTAAGATAGAAGATAGTTTAACAGCAATGATAAGATTAACAAAAGAAAATGAAGAAATTGATAGGAACAAAGAAATTGAAAATATTAAAAAACAAACGAAAAAGGAAATTGAACAAATAGAAGAAATAAAAAACACGAGAATAATAGAATTAGAAAAAGAATTAGCAATGTTAAAGCAAATATATGAAGAAAAGATAAAAGAAAAGGCAAAAAGAAAAGAAGAAGAACAAGAAAGAAAATTGGCAGAAGAAATAGAAAAATTTAAAAAACAAATACAGTTGGAAAACCAAGAAGTAAGAATAGAAGAAATAAATGACATAGATCCAGAAAATACAATAGAAGACCATGATTCAGAAATAAGTGAAACATACACATAACTTATAAAAAATATAGAACTAGAAATAAATACTGGAGATTTAGAAGATAAACCTTCTACATTAGGAACATCAGAAAAATAAAATGTTTATAATAATTATGAAAATTATAGGACAAACAAAGCCCTATGGAATAAACAACCTTCATGGGATAAACAATTATATAAAAAATGGATAGCTAGAAAATCAATAGAACAATATAATTTCTTAGACCTAGATTGCGTAGAAGATATAAATAAAACAATACAACTTTGGAGTGGATACATAGCAAAATAGTTAATAGATAATAAAATAACAATAAAAGATGCACCAGAATACATAGAAAGAACCCTATTAGGAACAGTAAAAATATGGATACAAAATATGACAGATTAAGGTAAAAACATATTATTATCAAAGATTATTTTTTGTTCATATGATTCTTCATCTTGATATTCATGTTGTTTAATTATTTGTATATCTTTTTCAGTCATACTCTATCTCTTCTTCATCTATATCAGTTGTAGTTTCAGTTTCGGATAATTCGCATATACTATCTTCACTTTCTATTTCATAGTCTATATAATCTATTTGGGTATAGTCATCATTTTCTATTATAACTTCTGTTATTTGGTTTTTCTTTGGATCTTTA
>MCJB01051070.1:0-30478 GCA_002018475.1 Nicotiana obtusifolia
AGGGGGGAGGGTAACCATCTTAGTAACCATCCCCGAAATCATTGTTCATCTCATCTTCCTCTTCTGCTTCCTCCTCCGAGTCTTCTTCAAATTCTTCTTTGTTATCATTCAACTCGGTTTCTTCCTCTGGATCTTCCTCCGGTTTTGTCTCATAATCAATCTGTATGCACTCGATCACCCGATCATCATCCTCTGGAGGTGGTAGCATGTGGTCAACTAATGCGGAGATCACTTGGCTGTTCATGGAGGTGGTCACAAGGTTGTGTGGCAGTATCTCATGATAGATTTGTAAGGCTGCCACAACATCTTCCAATCAGGCTATTCCTTCTCTCTTCGATGGGCTAACTCGTCTTCTTTGTTGATCCAGACATAATATTCCGGAGAACACCACGAATTCTGTCCCACTGGCATTCTGAACATATCATTCCAGTCTTCATAAAGACTCCTTATCCTAGGTATCGGGATCTGCCCGTTGTCTTCATCCCCGTACAATGTTGTCCCCGTCTAGAGAGGTATATCCTGAATCAAGCGAACTACTTGAGAACTCGTAAAGGTGAGTATGGATGGATGCCTTTGAGTCCTATTAACTCGATGAAGTACTTCCGGGGAGTCCTTAGAATTTCCCTACCACTCAACCATGACAGTTTCCAGTTTATCCATTCTCCACTTAAGTTGGTCAGCATCTCTCTCCATTCTTCATGTCCGTGCGGGGAAACCCAATGCCTCATCCTATCGTTGTAACTTCGAATCATGTTGCTGATGCCCACAAAGTGTCAATTGTGCCCTCTCGCTGAAAGAAGTGCTCTGTGGCCAAGATTTGAAGCAGCAGGTTACAACTTTTGAAAAAATCATAACCCTTGGAACATGCAAATAAAGCTTTGAGAATCTCTGCTAACATCATAGGTACCAGAGTGGCGTGAAGGTTGCCTCCGAATATTTCTAGAACCACGGGTAGCAAGTTGATATTGATTCATCCTCTTCTTTGTGGGAAGACCAGTAGTCCTAGCAATGCTAAAGAGAAGGTTATGGGTCAGAGACTCTCCCATGTTGCTTGATCACACTGAAACTCTCCCATGTACCATTCATAGCTCTCACTATGTCCAAACCTGTCGAACAATTGGTCAAGGCTTACCCATTCATCCTCGATGCTTCTCAAACCACGACTGTTTGCTAGACCAAAAGCATTAAGAAACCTGTAGCCAACCATAGTGACTGGTAGTATCAGTTTCCTCCTTGTAAATTGTAGCTCCGTGAAACTGGTAACTTCTTTCAATGTTAGCACTAACTCACAATCACCGAACTTGAACACCACCTTGGCTGGTCCTAGAACTCTATCAGCATACAAGTAAGCACCTTGTCAGCTCGGATGTTTGGAAAGCTGGTCAGTGTTCCAAGGTGTGTCCTAATTTCATCTCCATGTTCTCGCGGATGTTCTCCCACCATTGCTTTAGCTTGTGTTGGGCTCCATCACCATATTGATCTCAGGGATGTTTTGGTTGATCTTCATTTCTGTAGTGGGTAGAGAAAATGGTTTGATAAGTGTTTGCTTCGGGTCTTAAGTGTCTTGTCATGATTGGTTCATCTTTCCACAGAAGTTATGTCATTTTGTGCATGAACCAAAAACTTTAAGGTGGCTTTCCTAGTTGTATGTCGATGCCAAGGACCGGCTCACCTAAGGTTTATGCAGTATGACCTATGTTTGCTAGAGTAGAGTGTTTTCTACTTTTGAATTGGACTGAAGACTGCGAGAAGTTATGTCGGTTTTCCTGACAAAGCCATTCTTGGAAACTAAAGAATTTTGAAATAAAGTTCGGAGGGGTGTTAAAGACAATTCTTGCATGCCATTGTGTGTGATAGTGTACACCAAGCCTCAATATAAAGAAGTGTCATGACAATATATAAAAAGCGGTAATAGATACTGATGTAGCTATAACACAAGAAAGCGATTAGCACAAGTGAGGATGAAAATCATATAGAAGAAATAACTAAGGATGTCTAAAGTTATTAACTTATGTAGGAGCAGTAATCCCTTTTTATGTTTTGCCTATGGTTTTAGACTTGCCTAGGTTTCTTAAAGTAAGTCAAAGAGATAAAAGGAAACATTCACTTAAATTATATCAGTGTTGTATATACACGATAACAACAACATGCTAAAGACAATAAAGAAATGAACGGGACTCACCGGTTTGGGCTTAAAGAAGGTCAGGCCCAACGAACAACAAACAAGCGACAACAACTTCCATGACTTTAGACATCAAGGGCTTGAACTTCGGCATGAGTTCTAGAGAACTCATCAAGCCTAGTTTAGTTACATGTACAAAGAAGAGAGGCAGAGATTAGTGATAGGGCCCAACATAACGTTCAAATGCAGATAAGGTCAACATAAGGCCCAAATGAGACTATAAAAAATGCTTGCGATCAATAGTGCAAATAAAACTACATAAGATCAAACAGAGTATGGAAAATTACATTGGAGCCTTTTCCTTCATTAAGAACTAACCCTAAAGAGATTAGCAAATGTTAAGGACTAAGGCTTAAGGTGAAAATCCATTTATGCCAAGATCCCTTTGGTTCCCTAGCACTTCAAAATTCACAAGAGTCTTAGGGACCTCAAGCAATACTTGTGTCAGGGAGAGTATCTTAAACACAAACTAAGTTTCACTCCTAAATACCATTAAACAATCACACTTACTCCTCCCTGTAGGTTTAAGTGCCAATTAGGCACATATTGTAAGTTTCAATACAACAGTAACAATAACACACAGGTTTAAACATGTGCACTTCTAACATGAACTACTCAGAATGTAACAGATAAACCAGAGATATCACAGTTTCAACACAGGTGTGTAATGCACTATCAATAACTACTAATATGTTAAAGTACTCAAAGGGACCAATCACAGGTGCAAACAAGAGAAGAGAACACCAGTAGGTTACTTCAGAAAGCCAAAGAGTCAAGTCATATAGCTTAAGGAGTAGAGAAGATACAGAGTTCAAGCCTACATAAGTCATGATCAAAACATATCAGCATCTTACGCTTAAATTAATCAAGGGCTCATTCATAGACTAGGTCTTGACTTCTATTAGATGATGAGTTAACAGCTTCATTTGGGATCTTTTAAAGAGTTTTACTAACCTTTTTTAAGGTTAAGGCACATTGCTATACCCAAGCAAAGCAGATAATACCAAAAGTCTTCCCTTAATTCGCTAAATGGACTACAACTGACTTATATAAACTTAGCAAGGTTTAATGATATTGGAGGTACATGCATGAACATGAAGAACAAGGAGAGGTCCATTTGGAAACAAAGATGGTGCAGAATTCTCAAGAGATGGCATTCAAGTAAATACATGAGATGTTCTAATCAAGGTTACAACATTACAAACAAGGTTAGGTTTCAAACATCATGGAATCAAGTCAATAATATCACTAGAGAAGTTCAGAACAATGAAAACTTTATAGTAAGTAGATCTGGTTCAGTTGTACGTGTTATGGTGATGATCTAAACATGGTGAAGTTCTATTCAGCCTACCAACATAACAGTTAATGTTCTATCACAACATATACAATTATAGTCCAATTCCTAGGGGATAACTTGAGCCAAGTGAAAAGCAATTAGCAGAATACATACAAGAATAGTTGTAGAAGTTCATTAGAACTTAGTCTACTTACTTTAAGGTTCTATTTTTTTACAATGAGACTTAAAGATGTGATCAGCAGTTATAAAATTTATAAAGATCTTTGCAATAATGTCCCAAGAGCTCTTTAGAATCAACAAACACACATGTGAAGAAAGAAGGCAACCTAAGCAATTAAACTGATAGGCTTCAACTAAATAACAGCTTTGTAATTAAACCTTAAGTATTCATATTTGTTTCAGTTAAGCTTATCAAGTATACAACCTCAAGTATAGATCAACAAACTCTACTAAAACAGAATCAATGTGGTAGACCTGAAGGCTATCGCAGAACATCAAGAAAGTCTGAAGTCAGAACAAGTATGGAAAGTCACTAAGGCATCTATAGCGACTTATAGGAGCTTAATTATACAGATTGTTCAATTCAAAACAATGTTCACCAAGGTCACATAATAAACAACTAGTACTAATTCGAGACACATAATATCAAAGCATAATAGTCGATCATAAACTAATAAAAACTAACTATGAACAGGGATAATCAATCACAAACTGATAACAAGCATCAATAAACAGAGGCAATCAATAGAAAAGCAACAGTTTGGTCATTATTTCAAATTAAACAATCAAAATAGAACATGTCAAAATAAACTGACATTCTTTCGAGCAGCAAACAAAACAAAGATTTTGCTTAGCCGTACGGGAACCAAAGATTAAAATTTTGAATAGTGAAAGAACTCAGAACTGGATAAGAGAACCATCAATCAGTAAGGAACCTAAAAACATTTGTAAATGAAATCTTAGTATTCTTCGCTGCATTCGTGTTAGGTCCTGTTAGGCGAGAGCATTGAAGGCTCTATTTATTGTGGCCATTAAAGCCTTAAGGTTTCACAAATTCATACTCGGTAATGGAAGGTGAGAAGGATGGATGATGATATCAAGGAGGGTAAAATCAGAGAAAAACAGAGGGAAAATGATGAAGAAATTACCTGAGAGAAGGAATCGACTGTTGAAGGCAAAGAACCATCGGACAAAAACCTTTTTAGAGGTCACTATGTTTGACCTTTGGTTGTAGAATTCTCATGATGAATCTCTTAGGGAGCTCCGTGCATGCTCCAATTTGACGGAGCATAAGAGGGTTTGAAAGATTTGAAGTTGCATTCTTAAGATCGGGTTTCAAACATCAGGCATTTTGTAATTAAGTGATGAAATAGGGAAGAAATCGGCGGGGTTTGCGGCTAGGGAGGACAAAAGGGATGATTTGGCTGTTGATTTGTTGACCTTGCACGGCTCAGATATTAAACGCAGGCGATCAACGACTCAGATGCACGTATGTTTCTTGTGTCAGTGCTTTGAGAGTGGTGACATGGAGAATTTTGATTGTCTTAAAGTGAGTGGCATAGATTGCCAAGGTGGAGTAGATGAGGTTGTTTGGACTGGATCATATCCGTTTGGGCTTGTCATTTATGGGCTGGAAAAAATTCAAAGTACAACCATTTTGTATTTAATTAGGTATTTGCAACTGTAAGCTCTATGGTTTTTAACCCTTTTACAATTAATTTAAATAATATTAATTATTTCAATAACATATAGTAAAATTATAATTATCAGATATACTATTAATTAATGTAATCAATTAATTATTTATAAAAATACTTTATTTTCTAAATTATGACACTAATTTTGAATTATTAAAATGATAAGCTAACTACCTAGAAATTGAGGAATAATTCATTAAATTAATTATAAAGTCTATATAATGTATATAACGGTTATTTTTAATAATCTTAAAACAGTAAGTATGATATATTTTGTAATTATAACACTAAATCATTAATTTCAACGCCATTAATACCACTTTTTATGAAAAATATGTATTATTGATTAGAAAATACTTTCGATACATTAATTGTAAATCATTAAGTATAAATAAATTAATTTTAAAAGAGGGTCAAAATTGACCGTTGACAAGGCATGCTGCGGCGTACATCATCATCATCATCATAATAATAATAATAATAATAATAATAATAATAATAATAATAATAATAATAATAATAATAATTAGGCCAAATACATACGCTGCCTCTTACACTTGTTCCATTTTTTTATTTAGACACTTTAACTATTCCTTGCTCCTATTGAACACTTGAACCCAAGCTCAAGTGTGTAAATTTGACACAACTTGCTAACATCGCACATAGCATGTATCTCACTTAAAACAGAGTGCGTTTTCATACAGTAGAAAGTTTGGAGAAATGGAATCACTTTGACTTACGGTCCTGAATCTCTAATACATCTTAGAAAAATTATTTCTTGCTCATTAACGATGTGATCAACTATTTTCAAATCCTTTTATAAAAACATCATGGTGTTATATTAACAATAGTTATTATTAGTGAGAAATGAGAAATGCAATTCGAATAATTGCACTAATTCTGGTTAATCATTAGTTTTTGGATAGATTATTTCAATTCAAACTTTTTATACCAGAATTAATATATTCTTCTTTTACCATGGCCACTGCATTACATTTCTACAACACAACATAAAGCAGTTTAGAAAGGCAATTTAAAACATCAGTTTCAGTGTTCCCCCTTCAAGCTATTTTTAACAAAACCAGCAGAAACTAGCCACCAACTCCCCCCAATTATTCTCCAATGCCATTTCCCAATTCTTCATAACAAAAAATAGAAACTGAGAGAGATATATGTGCAAGGAAGTACCCAAATCAGAGAGGATTCTTCTTTTCTGGAGTAAAGCAGCACTCAACCTTTTGTCAAAAGATTCCCGCCGTCCTTTTTTCCGTTACCGCCAGTCAATGCCACTTTTTTTGTTTAATTTCAGACTTTGACCTTTTCATTTATTTTCATACTTGTTAGTTTTTTATTGGTTTGATCTGCCATGTTAGTGACGAGTGATATTCACGCACCCTAATTTGTTTAGAGTTGCCAAATTTGTGTTCAGTTGGCACAAAATTTTTGGTAGAGATCAAGAGCTCAATAGGAACAAACTTTAGTATTAAGTGGTTGTATATGTATTCATCCAAATAATAATAATAGTAAAGCCAATATGGCCTACTGCGGCGTGCAGCCCAATCCACAATAACACTCTCAACTCGACTCTACGGCCCACCCCAATCTTCAAGCTCTCAAGTCTCAGGGACTCACAATCTCATACCACTCAGACCAATAACTCCACATATCGAGAAACAATGATAACATGTGATGTAAAGATGAATGATGAACAGAGACTGAGATATGATATGCAAATGAAGAACCATGACTGAGTGTATAATTACAGTTAAATCAGATAACACATATAATAGAAATAGCCTCATTATGTCTCAATTGAATAAGCACATAGCCTAAACATGGTTTCTAACACAAATCACAACTCAAATAACAAACAACTAGGGAAAAACACGGATATTACAAGATATAATAGTAGAAAAAGTCTGGAAATAGTCTAAAAGTCAACGTGAATCATGATTACCTCGGTTAACGCCCACACACCCGTCACCTAGAATGTGCGTCAACTCAACACATCACAAATAACACGGTTCCGGTATTATTACTGTCAATTCCAAGTTTAGAAATGTTACTTACCTAGAACTAGCCAAATCCAAAACCGAGCAAGCCAAACAACACTCTAGAAATACCATCCCACGTGTATCAACATCCTAACGGGTCGAAACTTGCCAAAAGCAACTCAAAAAAATCAAATTACCCCTAAGGAAACAATTTAAAATTATAAAGTTCAAATATTTACACATTTACTCAAAGTCAACCAAAAAGTAAAACCCAGGCCCGCACCTCGAAACCCGACAAAACTCACAAAATTTGACAACCCATCCAATTACAAGTCCAACCATATTAATTTCACTCAAATCCGACTCCAAGTCGACGTTCAAAACCTAATAATTCAATTTAGGAAAGTTTAGAAAAGACCCCCAATTCCTGTTTAAATTTCATATTCCAAATGCCAAAATTGAAGACAGATTCATGAAATATAACCAAAACCAAGTAGAAAATACTTACCCCAATCAATGTGGTTAAAGTACCCTCCAAAATTTCCCAAAATCGAGCTCCAAATCTCAAAATGTGAACAAAATAACCAAGCCCTCGATATGTAGATTATGCCCAAGCATTTCCACTTTTGCAGAACAAAGGTCGCTTCTACAACACTGCATCAGCGGTGATTCCATCGCACACGCGAAACCCACTCAAATCCTGCCTTTCCACTCTTGCGCTCCATAATGCGCATCTGCGACTCCGCTGGTGCGCCCTTCTCTACATCAGCGCTTCTCGCACCTGCACACACCTTCCGCGCTTGTGGACATAAATGACCATGCCCAAAATGTGTTTCTGCGCCCCCAATGCCGCTTTTGCAGTTCCGCATGTGTGCCCAAAATCTCGTATCTGCGAAATAGCCCAACTCCAGTCCCCTCGTAGGTGTGTCCATAAAATCTGCTTCTGTGATCATCGCACTTGCGCAGTTCCAACTGCAGGTGCACACACTAGAACCAACTAAGACCAGCAACTACACATGAAGTAGAAATAGTCCGAAACACGTCCTCAACTCCACCGAGCCCCTCGGGACACCGTCCGAACATGCCAACAAGTTCAAAACATTACACGAACCTACTGCAGGCCTCAAATCATCCGTAACAATATCAAAACTATAAATCACACCTCAAATTGAACATAATAAACGTTTGAACTTTCAACATGGAAAGTTTGTGCCGAACCTCATCAAAATAAACTCGGAATGACCTCAAATTTTGCACTCATGTCTCAAATGACATAACAAAACTATTCCAATTCTTGGAATCACAATCCAAACCCGATATCATAAAAGTCAACTCTCGGCCAAACTTATAAGCATTCTAAACCTTTAAATTTCCAGCTTTCGCTAAATAGTGTCGAAACTTTCTAGAAACATCCAAATGTAAATTCGGGTATACTTCCATGTCAAAAAAAACACTATCCAAACCTAACAGAACCATCAAAACTCCGATCCAAGGTTAAATACACAAAAGTCAAACTTTGTCAACTCCTCCAACTTAAACCTTCTAAAATGTCTTCCACATAAATTCCAAATCACTGGAAAACAAAAAATGGCGATACACATAAGTCATAAAACATCATAGGAAGTCATATCCTCAAAACATCAAACTGAATGCAAATGCTCAAAACAACCAGTTGGGTCGTTACATATATTTTTCATTCATGATATTATGTTCGTGTGTCCTATCTCTATCCCTATGCACTTTTTATTTGTTATGTCATAGTTGTTGCTGTCCTTGTTTGTGTGAAACTGGTTTGAGCTGAATTGTGGCATGTTGTTATACCCCATGCAGTATTTTGCTTATGGTACTGTGAGAGGTTGGCATATAGAGACATTAGGAGTTTAATGACTGATCTTGGACCGTAGAGCCATGTTGGTATTGATAGAGAGGTGACGCATGCATATGGGCTGAGTGGTATTGATAGTGAGGCGACGCATGCGCCAGGCCCCATTTGGGTTGAGTGATATTGATCATTGACTTCAATCCGATTAGCGCTTGGGCTAGGATCCTCCCCGCCGAAGTCAGGTATTAACCTAGGGGTTGAGGCACACGAGATGTGCTTTGTGAGGGACTTATGTCAGGCACCCGTAATGTATTAAGTGTGTGCGTGTGATGATTGAAGGGTACTTGTGCCAGGCACAAATTATGTGCTAAGATTGTGCTTACATTGATTTTGGCATGAATACTTGTCATGCAGGCATAGAGTTGTATCTTTCTCATGCTATTTGATACTTCATGTCCTTATGGTTGATGCTTTAACTGATTTATGTGGAAAACATGGCTATTTTCCTCTTAGTGTGATAGAGTTAAACTTGATACTCTTGAGTTGCTTTTCCTTTTTCAATTATTATTATGTTGTCATTGTAATTGTTGGCTGTTGGAGGTGAGTAGAGGAATTTTCCGATCTTGTCACTATTCTAAAACTGAGGTTTGGCTTGCTACTTAGTGAGTACATGAGGTCAGTTGTACTCATACTACACTCTACACTTTATTTGCAAATCTGGGTATTGTTGATAACAGTGAGTGTTAGACAGCTGTATCTGTACCTGTCGGAGATTTCAAGTTAGCACTACTGTTTCTGTACGCAGGCCGTAGAGTCTCCTTCCTTACTTTCTACTATTACTGTTTATGTTATTCGGACGATATTGTATCTTTGATCAGACCATTGTATTCATTATTCTGTAGAGCTCATGTACTAAATGATACTAGGTTTAGGGACGGTTTTTTCAGTTGTATTGATATGTTGACTTAAGTTATTTATGTTATTCCACTACAGAGACTATTCTTTACTGTTTTCAAAGTTTATTTCCACTTATTTTGTTATTCGCTTTACTAGCAAGGGATGTTAGATGCAATCACGACTCTAGTGGGATTTTGGGTCGTAATAACCAGGTTTTAGGGATTTGATGTTGTAGTATCTTTATACCTTCTATTGTTGGGAGACATATTCTACTATTTATGATATTCAAGTTATATTATATCTTTTTACATTTGTTTTTATTGTGTTGCATGTTGGCTTACCTAGTCCTAGGGGTTAGGTACAATCACGACCATTAGTGCGAGTTTGGGTCATGACATAGTTGGTATATGAGTGCTAGGTTCATGGGTTCTACTGGACATGAGCATGTCTAGTAGAGTCTTGCGGAAATGATAAAGACATGCATGTACTTATATTTGAGAGGGTGTGGAAAATTAGGAAACTTCACTTTCTTCCTTCTCCGGTGTGCAACTTTATTTTATCCTAAAGTTTGAATCTTTTCTCTTTTATTTTTTCATAGATTGTGAGAACACGTCCTTTTGCAGCAACTGAGCAGGAGCTAGTACCCCAGCCTAGAGACGAGTGAGGCAAAGGCCACGACATGGCTAGAGTATAGGCCAGAGGACATATGGCTGCACTTGTGAGAGGTGGAGTACCTGCAATTTCTCATGTACGTGTTAGATCAGTTTATGAAAAGCCACATGTAGCTTCAATAGAGGACGAAGCTTCACTTCATGTTGTTCCATGGGGTTTGAATCAGGTCCCGAGAGTTTTACTGCTATCTTAGTTGCTTCAAGACGGTATGATTTGGATCATGAATTATTTTGATGGGTTGTCATATGTTGGTACAATTCCTATGATTCCATCTATTTTTGATACTTGAGGGGGAGCACAGACTCCAGCTATTCACACATCGAATAGGCCATTATTATATTTCAGACTCGAGGACCCCACCAATTAGGGTGGTTCGGCCAGTAGCTAAAGTCAAGCGTGCGATTACGCCTGCTATGACTATTAAGGGGCAGAGAAGAGGATGGATCAGTTTCAGAAGTTAGATCCCCAATGTTATCTGGTGATTCCACAACTAACCCATAGTTGTTCTTGGAAATGTGTCATAAGATTCTCTACAATTTGGGGCTTAGTCCAGTGGAATTTATTTCACTATATTTCAGTTGAGAGTGCCAGCCAAGAGGTGGTGGCAGGCTTATGACCAGGGCAGACCAGCTGGGTTCCTTCCTTTCACAAGGCTCAATTTTCGACTCTCTAATTAGAGAAGTTCATCCTACTCACCAGGAGAGATGAGTTATGTAACCAGTTTGAGCACTTACAGCAAGATAGTATGATCGTTAACCAGTGTGAGATGAGGTTCACAGAGTTGTCATGCTATGTAGATTTCTTCATTCCTACTGAGAAGACGATGGTATGAAGGTATGTTGAGGGTCTCAACAACATGCATAGGTGTCAAGACTCAAGCCGGAGGGCCATTACTGGCACCCGGGCCATACTTGCCGAGCACCAATGCACATTTTATCTAACCTTTCTTATTATCTATAAGGGCCGATGAGATCAATATGAATGGTAGACATGAATCCTAAACAACCAAAAACGACAGATAATGGCACGAACATATATATCTTGAGCCGACAAGGCAGTCATGAGGCTACGTATAAGGTACGAGTAGACAAGCTGCCATGAGAGACTATACAACAAAAATTAGTCGACAAGGCAATCCAAACTATACATGAGTCGACACCTATCTATGAGCCCCTAAAGGAACATAAGCGCTACAACATTGCCGCAATAGGGCCCCGACATACCCATAACGCCCATTACAAAAATTCATACCAAGACCACGGCAAGTCCGGAGAAGGAATCTCGCCAATAACCGCTGAACTTAGCAGCCTACTATGGTGGGGAAGCTTCGCCTACCTGTCTATCAGAACCTGCAGCACGACACGCTGTGTCCACAAATAAAAGGACGTCCGTACGAATAAAGTACTGAGTATGTAAGGCAGGAATGCATAAGTAAGAACAATAATGCAAAAAGGGATAAAGAACATACAACCTGTAACATCTAGGTACCTCTGAGGGCTACTAACATGAATGCATGATGCATATATATATACATAAACTTTTAAAACATACGCCTCTGTGGGCGTCATTATCATCATATCGTACCTGGCCCTAATAGGCTCGGTAAAAGCATACCCGGCCATCATAAGGCTCGGTAGAATCGTACCCGGTGGCATGGTGCTCGGTAAAACCCAACTGATCAGTGGTTGCACAATAAGTGCCGTACCCGGCCTACAATAGCGTGGCTAGGTAGAGTAAAATAGATACATATATATGATGCGTGCTGGACTCATTGGAATCACATTTTGAACTTTTCGAAGTGATGTAAGGTCGGTACCCCCCGTACACGTTATTAGGACTATATCCTCATCAAGAATCTTATAAGAATCTGGAGGTACCAACAACATTCATATCACAAGAATAAGAGGAGTAACATCAACATCAATCGTTCCATAAGAAGGGAGACAATGTAAGTACTGCTAGCCTCTAAGAGTGGAGTATCTTTGGAAACTCGTTCATTACATTACGCACAATCAAAGTCGTGCAAAAGAAGGAAAGGGATAGCCTCACATACCTTGTATATACTTCCCAATCTCAATCTATGAAAATGCCACGACTCCTTAGTCTACAATAAGAGAAATGACACTATCGTTATCGTTTAAGCGTCGTAACTATTATGTATCAACCGTAACTTATTTTATGATGAAACGGAATGAACCTCCCATATTTATATGACTTCCCCCAAGTTAAAACAATTCCCAAACAGTCCAAACAACATCAATAATAATCATATTGAGCCTCCCAAAATAGTCCACCAACCAACAACATCACTAGCAAGCTTTTCAACATATATCTCACAAGTTCTAGCTTCAACGACTTAGCCGTAACTTAGATAATCTTAAATACATGTAGGGTAAGAGGTTCCTTACCTTTTAACAGAAACAAAAACTCCAATTTGACATTAATTTACCACGAAATATCCCTCCAATGCTGCCACAAGAACAAGGAAGCGCAGCCAGCAATCAATTAGGGTTTTTCGGCACTAGAATCACTTTAGAAGACTTGAAATAGCCTAGGGTTGATATTAGAACTTTAGGGAGTATTTTACAGAACACAAACATTTAAAAAAAACCTCCCACACGAGCTGGAAAAACAGAAAAATCAGCAACAACAACAAGAACAAGACCTTACATGAGTTGTCCAGCCATGAACAGTGAGGAAGTAAATGTTAGGCGGCTTCCAATGAGAGCTACGAAGCAAAAACGTGATGTTGCAACCACGTCAACAAAGTCCCGCCAATCAAAACATAATTCATGAATTTTGAATATTTTTTGAAAAGGTGGGAGGAAGAAGATAAAGTGTTTCGAATTGAAGAAATCACAACATTCGACAAGGAGGGGCAATTTTATAATTCTTACTACTTTTTAATATGTCATTTTATTAGCATTATCATATGTAATATCATCATAGAGTGTATTATAAACTCTATGATGATCATACAATATTTAGTTCTCGCAAGTTCTTCTTTTCTACATGCTTGCTAATAGGTGAGGCTTTTTATTTGCCTCAATAGGATTTGTAAGGTAAGGTTTAACTCGGTATGTGTTTGCTTAGCTCCTGTTTGAGCGGCTATTTTATATAGCCAAGGCATATAGGCGAAACTTCTCGAGCTTTTGTCCCCCTTACTTGTACTTTTCCTTTGCGGTTTGTTTTTATTATTAATAAAATCTTATAATTTGCCAAAAAAAAAAAAAAACTACCGCCACATGATTCCCAACACTTGATTTGTGTTGTTTGCCCTTTGTTTTAGTCTTGGATCATGAGAGAACCTTGAGAAAGTGTTCTTAGGGTCCTAAGGTCTGCATATACCGAAAAATAATGACTTAAAACGGGGTTGAGGCGTGTTATCTACATCTAGAAGTCTTAACCGCTTATGTGGGTCCCACCGAGAGCTGCTTGGCGCAGTCTCGCGAAAACGCGAATATATCTCAACTCGGAGATCGTATCGACAAACGGCTTAATGCGTTAGAAACTAGGCTCACATAACTTGAATTTGGTGGGTATATCACCCCCTAATTCCAAGTAAATTGAGATAAAAGCATAGGGACATTTGACCTAAAGTATGAGTAAAATTATGAACGTAAGTTGCGACAACATTTTTCGACTTTATTTTCACAACTCATTTGACTTCAAGACTTATGAAACGGATAGTATATGATTCAAATACCTTAAAACATAACCTCTTGGTAATATTAGTCACCTCTAGATTAACCCGAAAATACGAGTTACAACATCCTTGATTCGTTTAACTTCTAGTAATTGTTAACCACTCGTATACACCCTTGTATCATTTAAGACCAATAGGACTAAAATCTTATAATCTCAAGGATAATCTCTTCCAGACCTACGTAGACTAATTTACGACGTAAGCTAAAGTATGCAAATATGGGTTATAACACCCTCCCCCCCAGGAACATTCGTCCTTGAATGTAAGGGTTTACGAGGAGTCTAACTCATTTTGGATTTCTGACGGAGATTTCCGGCTGAGTTTCCTCTATCAAATGGACACTAGCCAAACTTGCAAGCAGTTAATCCCAACCGATGGCCTTACAAGGCTATACAAAGCATTATAGATATGTACATTATCTGCATATCACCATTTTGTATTAAGAAAGAGTATTCTCAAGTTATTGCTTACCTCATAGAGACGTTTCTCCTTCTAATGCGTCCTGCGTCCCCCCGGCATCTTCATTATCTTTATTCTGGAACAATTAAGGGTATTTAGACTTCATCTCATCTTCTACTTCCCATGTCATTTCTTTTGTATTATTGTTCCTCCACAATACTTTAACGGAAGGTACATCCTTTGTTCTCCGCTTGCGGACTTGTCGATCTAATATAGCCACTGGCATTTCATCATATGATCGATCCTTTGTAACTTGTAAATCTTTGATAGGGATGACCCGAGAAGGGTCTCCAATACATTTCCTCAACATAGATACATGGAATAGCGGGTGGACAAATTCCAATTCGGATGGCAATTCTAACTCATAAGCAACCTGTCCAATTCGTCGAAGAATTTTGTACGGCCTGATATACCGCGAATTCAGTTTACCCTTCTTCCCAAAACGCATAACACCCTTCATCGGCGAGATCTTTAGGAAAATCCAATCACTAACCTCAAATTCCAGGTCACGACGTCGGACATCGGAATAAGATATTTGCCTGCTTTGTGCCTCCTTCAGTCGCTCTTGTATCACTTTCACCTTCTCAATGGCTTGGTGAATCAAATTTGGCCCATACAATTCCGTCTCACCGACTTTGAACCATCCAACTAGTGATCTATATCTCCTCCCGTATAGTGCCTCGTACGGGGTCATTTTAATACTAGAATGGTAGCTATTATCGTAGGCGAATTCTATGAGTGCCGGATGATCATCCCAGTTCCCCTTGAAATCTAGAACACATGCTCGTAGCATATCTTCAAGTTTCTGAATGGTACGTTCAGCCTGTCTGTCAGTCTGCGGATGGAATGTCGTGCTGAGATTCGCTTGTGTGCCTATACCCTTCTGAAAAGACCTCCAAAAGTTAGCCATAAATTGAGCTCCTCGGTCTAATATAATAGATAATGGAACACCATGAAGCCTAACAATCTCCTTGATATACAATTTCGCATAATCTTCAGCTATGTAAGTTGTCTTAACCGGCAAAAAACGGGCACATTTTGTAAGTCAATCAACTATCACCCAGATGGAGTCAAACTTATGATAAGAGTGAGGTAACCCAACAATGAAGTCCATATTAATCACCTCCCATTTCCAAGTCGGAATTTCTATATTTTGAATCAACCCACCGTGTTTCTGATGCTCAAACTTTACTTGTTGACAATTAGGGCACTGGGCTACAAATTCGGCAATAGACTTCTTCATGTTATCCCACCAATACTGCTCCTTAATGTCATGATACATCTTTGTCAAACCTGGATGGATGGAATATCGGCACTGATGAATCTCAATCATAGTTTTCTCTCGCAACCCTGCTACATTAGGCACACATAATCGGCCCTGGTATCTTAGCATCCCATCCCCTCTGATCTCGAAAGCTGAATACTCTCTCTCAATCGCACCAAGGTATGATCTTCGTATTGTCGTGCTTTTATCTCAGTTACCAAAGATGATTCCGACGTATTATGTATAGTAACACCTCCGTCATCAGAGTGTAACAATCTGATTCTCATATTGGCCAGTTGATGAAGCTCTTTGGTCAACCCCTGTCTACTTGCCTCAATGTGTACTAGGCTTCCCATTGACTTACGACTGAGAGCGTCCGCCACAACATTGGCTTTACTGGGATGGTACAAGACATCGTAATCTTTCAGTAATTCAAGCCACCTACGCTGCCTCATATTCAACTCCTTCTGCTTGAAGATGTATTGTAAACTTTTGTGATCTGTATAGATGTCAACATGGACACCATATAAGTAGTGCCGCTAAATCTTCAAAGCATATATCACTACAACCAATTCCAAATCATGAGTCGGGTAATTATTTTCATGCTTCTTCAATTATCTTGATGCGTAAGCAATCACCTTCCCACGTTGCATCAATACGCACCCCAAACTTATATTTGAGGCATCACAATATACCACATAACCTCCGGTTCCTTCTGGGAGAGTGAGCACTGGCGTGAAGGTCAACCGATTCTTTAGCTCCTGGAAACTATGTTCACAAGCGTCGGACCATTGGAACTTGGTAGCTTTCCGTGTCAACTTAGTTAGTGGTGCTGATATAAAGGAAAATCCTTCTACAAACCTCCTATAATATCTTGTTAGCCCTAGAAAACTGCGGACTTCTGACGGTGTTGTAGGTCTTGGCCAATTTTTCACTGCATCGATCTTTTTAATGTCAACACTAATACCCTCGTCAGATATCACATGGCCAAGGAATGCTACTGAGTTTAGCAGAATTCACATTTGGAGATCTTAGCATACAACTTACGATCTTGAAGGGTCTGTAATACTATCCGCAAGTGGCCTGCATGTTCCGCTTCTGAACGAGAATACACCAGAATGTCATCAATGAACACGATCACGAACACATCAAGATAGGGCTTGAATACACTATTCATGAGATCCATAAAAGTTGCTGGGGCGTTTGTTAGCTCGAACGATATCACCATGAACCCAAAGTGCCAATATCTTGTCCAGAATGCCGTCTTTGGAATATCCTTCTCCTTAACCCTCACCTAATGATACCTTGAACGTATGTCAATCTTGGAAAAATATTTGGCACCCTGGAGTTGGTCAAACAGGTCGTCAATCCTTGGAAGTGGATATTTGTTCTTTATAGTAAATTTATTCAACTGTCGATAATCAATACACATCCTTAACGACCCATCTTTCTTTCGCGCGAACAAGGCTGGCGCACCCCAAGGTGAAGTGCTAGGCCTAATGAAGCCCTTATCCAGCAAGTCCTTCAACTGCACCTTCAACTCTCGCAACTCTGCTGGGGCCATCCTGTATGGAGAGATAGAGATCAGTTGAGTGTGAGGAAACTCATCGATGCTAAACTCAATCTCCCTTTCAGGAGGAAGACATGGGAGTTCATCTGGGAAAACATCTGGAAATTCATTGACCGCTGGGATTGATTGTAGAGTAGGCGGCTTCGCCTCCGCATCCCTAACACGAACGAGATGATAAATGTAACCCTTTGAGATCATCTTCCTTGCCTTAAGATAGGAAATAAACATATCTTTTGGCGTAGCAATGTTCCCCTTCCATTCGATGACGGGTTCACTTGGAAAATGAAACCTAACCATCTTCGTACGAAAATCAACATTTGCATAGCATGAGGCCAACCAGTCCATTCACATTATCACATCAAAATCAACCATTTCTAACTCGAATAAATTCGCTGAGGTTTGACGACTGCATATCATCACTGTACAACCTCTATATACCCTTCTGGCAATCACTGATTCTCCTATCGGTGTAGATATCACAAGTGGTTTACTTATTAATTCAGGTTTGATGCCAAACTTATTAGCCACAAAGGGTGTAACATATGATAATGCAGATCCCGGATCAATCAATGTATATACACATAAGAAAACACAAACAATATACCTGTAACAACATCCGGAGATGACTCGAGATCCTGTTGACCTACTAGAGCATAGGTTCAATTTTGAGTACCACTCGAACTCGGCACTACACACTACCTCTACCACGACCTATCGACTGCTGAAAACCTCGTGCTGGAGGTCGAACTGATGAGGAAGAACCAGACATAGACCCAGTCGGCTGAGCCATACCACCACCTCCTCTGCTAGGACAATCCCGCCTCATATGGCTAGGTTGTCCGCAAGAATAGCATGTATCGGAACCTCGACAGCACAGTCCAAAGTAGGCCTTGCCGCACTGATCACAACGAGGTGTTGGGTGTCTCGTCTGACTAGTATCCCTATGATATTGTGAGCTTGATGCCCGCGAACTCTGACCTGAACCAGAATAGGTAAATTGATCATACTAAGGCCTCTGAAAGCGTGGAGGAGCACTAGCTACAGGTGGCAACAAACTCCTCGAAGACTGGGGCCTGACACTACCTCTGACGTCACCAGAATACCCTGCAAATCTCGCCCTCTTATGCGGGCCCCTATCGTGCTCCCTGTCTGCTCTTTGCTGGCGCTTACGATCCTCTTGTGTCTAGGCATAAACCTGAATACAGGAAATATCCATGCCCTCTATCAAGGAGGCTGTCGTCCACTCATTTATCAGATTTGGTCCCAATCCATTCACTAATAGGTGCACCCGATCGCTCATCTCGGCCACTATATGGGGAGCATACCTTGCTAAAGAACTAAACTGCCATACTATACTCTCGCAGATTCATATTACCCTGTCGAAGGTTCAAGAACTTATCAGCTCTAGCTCGTCGTATCTCAACTGGCAAGTAGTGACGAAGAAAGGCCTCAGAAAATTCTTTCCACACAAGTGGAGGAGCGTTCGGACCCCTAGATCTTTCCCAACAATCATACCAGAAAACTTCTAAATCTCGTAACCGATAAGAAGCCAACTCTACTGCCTCCGTATCACTAGCGTGCATAACCCGCAGTGTACGATGAACCTGATTAATAAAAGTCTGCGGGTCCTCCTTGGGGTCTGATCCGATAAACACTGGAGGATCTAGATTAATAAAATCACGAACTCTCGCACTAACCGGTTTATCAGCAGCACCGTTATGCTGCCTCTGAGACTGAGCAGCTACCAAGCGAGTCAACAACTATACTGCAGTCTGCATATTATTGTCTGTAGTACCAGATGGGGGAACTAGAGATGCTGGGTGTCTTCTAATATCCTCTGGAGGAGAAGAAGTAAATAAGGTCTGAGACGGCATCTCACTCTAAGGCTCACTTTGGCTTGCTCTGGCGGGAGGCACCTGACTGGTACCCTCTCCCGCAGCTGTATCAAGGTGTCTACTAATCACTTGCTTCCTAGTCGTGAGCATCGCTGAAAATAACATGGTGAATATTAGAGACGAATACATACGACTCAGCTCTGCGGTAGATCTAGATTCAGGAAAAAGGTAACAACCCTAAATGTCATGCAGCCTCCTGATTATAAATGTGGCGCGCTACACATCGATAATCAAGACTCTACTAGACACGGCTCATAGACAACCCCTAGGACAGACTTGCTCTAATACCACGTTTATCACGACCCAAGCCGGAGGGCCATGACTGGCACCCAAGCCATACTTGTCGAGCACCAAGGCACATTTTATCTAACCTTTATTATTATATATAAGGGCCGATGAGATCAGTATAAATGGTAGACATGAATCCCAAACAACCAACAATGACAGATAATGGCACGAACATATATATCATGGGCCGACAAGGCTGTCATGAGGCTACGTATAAGGTACGAGTGGACAAGCTGCAATGAGAGACTATACAACAAAAATTAGTCGACAAGGCAATCCAAACTATACATGAGTCGACACCTGTCAATGAGCCTCTAGAGAAACATAAGTGCTACAACATTGCTGGAACAGGGCCCCGACATACCCATAACGCCTATAACAAAAATGCATACCACGACAAGACCGGAGAAAGGATCTCGCCAATAACCGCTGAACTGGGAAGCCTACTATGGTGGGGGAGCTTTGCCTACTTGTCTATCAGGACCTGCAGCACGACACGCAGCGTCCACAAATAAAAGGACGTTAGTACGAATAAAGTACTGAGTATATAAGGCAGGAAAGCATAAGTAAGGACAATAATGTAAAAGGGGATAGAGAATATACAACCTATAACATCTAGGTACCTCTGTGGGCTACTGACATGAATGCATGATGCATATATATATATACATAAACTTTCAAAACATATGCCTCTGTGGGCGTCATTATCATCATATCGTACCCAGCCCTAATAGGCTCGGTAAAAACATACCCGGACATCATATGACTCGGTAGAATTGTACCCGGCCACGTGGAGCTTGGTAAAACCCAACTGACCAATGGTTGCATAATAGGTGTCGTACCCGGCCGACTATAGTGCGGCTTGGTAGAGTAAACTAAATACATATATATGACGTGTGCTGGACTCATTGGAATCATATTTTGAACTATTCGAAGTGATGTAAGGTCGAAACCCTCCGTACACGTTATTAGGACTATATCCTCATCAAGAATCTTATAAGAATCTGGAGGTATCAACAACATTCATAGCATAAGAATAAGAGGAGTAACATCAACATCAATCGTTCCATAAGAAGGGAGACAATGTAAGTACCGCTAGCCTCTAAGAGTGGAGTATCTTTGGAAGCTCGTTCATTACATTACGCACAATCGAAGTCGTGCAAAAGAAGGAAAGGGATAGCCTCACATACCTTGTATATACATCCCAATCTCAAGCTATGAAAATGCCACAACTCCTTAGTCTACAATAAGAGAAATGACACTATCGTTATCGTTTAAGCGTCGTAACTATTATGTATCAACCGTAACCTATTTTACGATGAAACGGACAGCACCTCCCCTATTTATATGGCTTCCCACAAGTTAAAACAATCACCAAACACCCCCAAACAACATCAATAATAATCATATTAAGCCTCCCAGAACAGTCCACCAACCAACAACATCACTAGCAAGCCTTTCGACATATATCTCACAAGTTCTAGCTTCAACGACTTAGCCGTAACTTGGATAATCTTAAATACATGTAGGATAAGAGGTTCCATAACTTTTAACTGAAATAAAAACTCCAATTTGACCTTAACTGACCACGATATATCCCTCCAATGCTGCCACAAGAACAAGGAAGCGAAGCAACCAATTAGGGTTTTTCGGCACTATAATCACTTTAAGAGACTTGAAATCACCTACGGTGGATATTAAAACTTGAGGGAGTATTTTACAGAACACAAACATTTAAAATAACCTCCCACACAATCTGGAAAAACACAAAACTCAGCAACAACAAGAGGAAAAAGAAACTTACTAGCGCCACGGGATCCCCGACACTTGATTTGTGTTGTTTGCCCTTTGTTTTATTCTTGGATCATGAGAGAACCTTGAGAGAGTGTTCTTAGGGTCCTAAGGTCTGCATATACTGAAACATAATTACTTAAAACAGGGTTGAGGCGTGTTATATACATCTAGAAGTCTTAACCGCCTATGTGGGTCCCACCGAGAGCTGCTTGGCGCAGTCTCGCAAAAACGCAAATATCTCTCAACTCGGAGATGGTATCGACAAACGGCTTAATGTGTTAGAAACTAGACTCATAGAACTTGAATTTTGTGGGTAGATCGCCCCGTAATTCAAAGTATATTGGGAGAAAAGCTTATGTTTGACCTAAAGTATGATTAAAATTATGAACGTAAGTTGCGACAACGTTTGTCAACTTTTGTTTCACAACTCGGTTGACTTCAAGACTTATGAAATGGATATTATATGATTAAAATACCTTAAAACATAACCTCTTGGTAATATTAGTCACCTCCAGATTTACCCGAAAATACGAGTTACAACATCCTTGATTCGTTTCACTTCTAGTACCTGTTAACCACTCGTATACACCCTTGTATCATTTAAGACCAATAGGACTAAATTCTTATCATCTCAAGGATAATCTCTTCTCGGACCTACATAGACTAACTTACGGCGTAAGCTAACATATGCAAATATAGGTTATAACATTAGGTTTGGGATTGCATAAGAGGTGGTGACTGAGACTAAACTTAACCAGGCTGTATAGATTGCTAGGATATTGGAGTGTATTCACAAGAACATAAGTAAGGACAGAGAGGACAAGAAGCCTCATGGTTCTGAAGGATTTAATGTTGCCTGCTCAGGGGGAAAGGTTCACCATGGTAGAGGCTATTCTAGTAGGCTATTTCAGTCAGCACTTCAAATTTCAGGTGGCGCTTCAGCTAGCCATGGATTTCAGAGTACTCATCAAGAGAAGTCATCATTCAATGCACCTCCCACACGTGGTCCGTAGGGTGGTTAATATGGTCGCCTAAGGTAGGCTCATTCCCATAAGCCACGTCAGCAGAGAGGTTGTTTTGAGCACCTGGGTTTGAGGCACATGAGAAAGGATTGTCACAGCCTTCGAATGAGCTTATCTAAGCACGATGCCTAGACCATGATTGCCGCACCAGCTACTATACCACCTGCAAAGCCAGCTCAAGTTGGAGATTAGGAAGATAGCTATCGTCCTAAAGGTGGAGTCTAAGCACGATTTTATGCTTTCCTTGGTAGGCTTTAGGTGGTTGCATCTGATGTAGTTATCACAAGGATTATTTCAGTTTGTCATATGCTTCACTCTTGTTTGATCCTATCTCATCCTACTTTGCATCATATTTGGATATTCCACATGATTCTTTGGATATTCCGATTTATGTGCCTATACCTGTTGGAGAATTTTATTATGGTGGATCGCGTTTATCGTTCTTTTGTGGTTACTATAAATAGGTATGATACTATGACTGATCTCTTATTTATTGGACATGGTTGATTTTGAGGTTATTCTTGGCATGGATTAGTTTTTGCCACATCATGCTATCATAGATTGCCATGCCAAGATTATATGTTTGGCTATCTTGGATTGGCTAAATTGGAGTGGTGAGGGCTTGGTTATTCTACAAGCAAGGTGATTTCATTTTTGAAGGCTCAGCGTATGGTTGAGCAGGGATGTCTAACATATTTGGCTTTTGATTGAGATTCTAGTGCAGAGGTTCCTTCCAAGGATTCGATATCGATGGTGGCTGAGTTCTTGATGGTGTTTCCTTCGAATTTGCGGGGTATACCACCGGATCAGGTTATTGATTTTTTGAATTGGATTATTTCTTGGCACTCAGCCCAGATCTTTTCCACCATACCGCATGGCTCCATCAAAGTTGAAGAATTGAAAGAACTACTTACTTGATTTTCTTGATAAGGGGCTCATTAGATCGAGTGTTTCTACTAGGGGCGCGACACTGTTCTTTGTGAAGAAGAAGTATGGTACTATGAGAATATACATTAATTACAGATAATTGAACAAATTTACTATCACGAATAAGTATCCATTTTCTTGTTTTGATGATTTGTTTGATCGGCTTCAGGGTGATAATGTGTTCTCTATAATTACTTGAGGGCGGGTTATCATCAGTTGAAGATTAGGGGTTCGAATAGCCATAGGACGGTCTTTAGGAATCGATTAGGCCATTATAAGTTCTTGGTGATGTCATTAGATTTTCTAATGCTCCAGCGACTTTTATGAATTTGATGAACAAGGTGTTCAAGCCTTATATGGATTCTTTTGTGATCGTCTTCATTGATGACATCTTGGTTTACTCTCGTAGCAGGGAGGAGCACGAGCAGCACTTGAGAATAGTACTTCAGACTTTGAAAGATCGGAAGTTTTACGCTAAGTTTTCGAAATGTGTGTTCTAGTTGGATTCTCATTCCTTGGACATGTTGTATTTAGTGATGGTATAAATGCTTATCAAAAGAAGATTAAGGCAGTTCAAAGTTGGCCTAGACCTATTATATCTACAAAGATCAGGAGTTCTTGGGTTTAGCAGTCTACTATCATCATTTTGTGCAGGGAGTTTTCATCCATTGTAGCCTCATTGACTAAGTTGACTCAAAAGGATGCTCAACTTAGATGTTCTGATGAGTGCTAGGTGAGCTTTCAAATGCTCAAGTCTGCTTTGACTTCAGCCCTAGTGCTGGAGTTGTTCATGGATCCTGGGCCATACACTATATATTGTAATGCTTCATGCATTGTTCTTGGAGAGATATTAATGTAGGAGGGCAGAGTGATAGGTTATGCATCACAGCAGTTGAATCCTCATAAGAAGCATTATCTGGTGCATTATCTGGAGTTGGTAGTGATTTTGCAGGCGCTCGAGATTTGGAGGCATTACTTATATGGTGTGTCATGTGAGTTTTACACTGATTATCGGAGTATTCAGCGTTCGTTCAAGCAGAAAGTTTTAAAATTTTAGGTAGCGGAGGTGGCTTGAGTTGCTTAAGTTTTATGATATCTCTATTATCATCCAGATAAGGAAAATGTGGTACGGGATGCCTCAAGTAGAAAGGCGGAGAGCATAGGGAGTTTGGCATTTATTTCAGCTGAATAGAGGCCTTTAGCTATGGATGTAACCTTGGCCAAAAGATTTGTGATATTGGTTATTTCTAAGCCTACTGGAGTTCTTGCTTGTGTTATTGTGCAGTCGTCCTTGTTTGTTGGTACTTAAGGACACGTTACAATGGGGTGGTTCTAAGAAGGTGGTTATTGGGGATGATGGTGTTATATGACTTTAGTGTAGGATTTGTGTGCCTAATGTTGATGGCTTGAAGGAGTTAATTCTCAAGAAGCTAACAATTCGTGGTATTTTATCATCTAGGTGTTACGAAGATGTATCGTAATTTGAAACAACATTACTGGTGGCGGAGGACGAAGAAAGACACTATTGAGCATGTTTCACGGTGATTGAATTATCAAATGGTCAGTTATGAGCATAAAAAATAGGGTGGTTAGCTTTAGAAGATAGATATACTGGAGTGGAAATGGGAGCGTATTAGTATGGACTCAGCGGTAGGTTTACCACGAACTTTGAGGATGTTTGATGCTATTTTGGTCGTTGTTGATAGATTGACCAAGTTTGCGCATTTCATTATAAATATAACTTCTTACACTTCAGATAAGCTAGATCATATCTACATCAGAGAGATTGTTGGCTTTTATGGTGTGCCCATCTTTATCATTTCAGACCGTGGCACTCAGTTCACATTGCACCTTTGGAGGTATTTTTAGTGTGAGTTGGCACGTGGGTGGTGCTCAACACTACATTTCACCTGCAGACGGATGGGCAACCTGAGCAGACCATTCAGCTCCTTGAGGTTATGTTGAGAGCATGCATTATTCAGTTTGTAGGCCATTGGGTTCAGTTCCTACTATTGGTGGAGTTCGCTTACAACAACAACTACCAGTCCATTATTTAGATGGCTCTATTTGAGGCCTTATATGGTAGGCAATGTCTCTACTTGATTGGGTGGAATGAGCCAATGAGGCTAAGTTGTTGGGTACAAACTTGGTCTTTGATGCTTTGGAGAAGGTAAAGTTGATTCATGAGAGGCTTCACACGGCTCAGTACAGGAATAAGAGTTATGTAGAGAAGAAGGTTTGCGACGTGGCATTTATGGAAGGTGAGAAGGCTCTTCCTATATTTTCTCCTGTAAAAGGCATGATGAGGTTTGGAATGTAAGTCAGGTTGAGCCCGAGGTTTATTCATCAATTTAAGGTGTTGGAGAGAGTTGGCGAGGTTGCTTATAGACTTGTTTTGCATCCTAGTATTTTGAGAGTTCATTCGGTATTTCATATTTCTATGTTATGGAAGAATCAAGAAGATGAGTTGCATGTTTTAGACTTTGGTATAGTGCAATTACGTTAGAATCTGGTTTCCGAAGAATAATCGGTAAACATTTTTGATAGGTAGGTTCGGAAGCTCAGGTCTAAGGAGATCGCATCGGTAAAGGTGCTTTGGAAAGGCCAATTGAGTGAGGAGCTAGTTGGGAAATCGAGTCAGATACGCAAAGCAAATATCCGCATCTTTTCAGCTATTCAAGTGCATTTCTTAAACCATTCAAGGATGAACATTTGTTTAAGAGGTGGAGAATCTAACGACCCGGTCGATTATTTTGAGTATTAGAATCATGTTCCCCTATTTGATGCTTCTCGAATGTGTATTTGATGTTTTATGACTTGCGGGGATGGATAGTTTGATTTTTAATGGGGTTCGGCAGTGATTTGCAATACTTAGTTTCATTTTGGAAGCCTTAAGTTGGAAGAGTTGACCTAGGTTTGACTTTTGAGTAAACAACCTCAAATTGGTTATTTGATGGTTCTAGTAGGTTTGTATGGTGATTTTGGACTTGGACATATGTTCAAATTTGGTTTTGGATGTTCCTAGAAGATTTTGACTCTATTTGTCGAAAGATGGCGATTTGAAGAATGACTTTGAGGTTATCAGACTCCAATTGTTGTTTCTTGACTTGGTACAGGTTCCTTTTGTTAAATGGAACTTGTGTCCAATGTTTGGTTGTGATCCGAAGTTTTTGGGCATGAATGGGACATCTCATTGGAAGTTTAGAATTTATGAACTTGAGAGAGTTCAATATGTGGTTTGGCCTTTGATTCATGGATGTGATGGTATTATCTGTGTTTGTAGGCTTTGGATAGGTTCGGGTAATGTTTATGAACTAGTAGGTATGATTGGACGAAGTCTCGGGGGGCTCGAGTGAGTTTTGGACCACCAAAACATGTTTGAAGGAGGTTGATCTGCTGGAATTTGGTGTTCATTACGTTCGCGAGAGGATGTATCACGTTCTTGATGAAGGACTTGGGCTAGGGGTCATTGTTCTACGCATTCGCGATAGGTGGATCACATTCGCGTAGGCTGGAGGAAGTGGTGCATCGCCTTTGCCGGGAGCAGATCACCTTCGCATTGGAGGGGAGCTCGGTCAAGCTTCACGATTGCGAGGGTCCTTTCGCGATCGCGTAGGAGGATTTAGGCAGAGGCAGTTTTTGTGCTTCGTGAACGCAAGGCTTAGGCAGCATTCACGAAGCGTACTTCTGTGCTGTACAATTAAGTGAGAATTTCAGGATTTTTGCCCATTCTCATATTTTGAACCTTATACTTGGAGATGGGCGACTTTTTAAAGTTGATACAAGGCTAGAGGGTAAGTGATTTTTACTCATTTGTGATTATATTTGAAGAAACGACATGGATTATTAACACCTAAAACAAAGGATTTTAAAGAGAAATTTGATGTTTTTGCCTTCAACTTAAGAATGTGACAATTAGGGTTTTGAACTAATGTTTGGGCTTTGATTTGAAAACTAAACACATATTTGGACTCATGACATTACGGGTAAACAAGATTTACCCCTAGACCGGGGTTTGACTATGTGGAGCCGAGTTGACTTTTGTTTTCCTTTTTGAAATGGATTTAAGATTGAAGCTTTATTGTTTGCAATTGATCCATATGATGTAATTTGACACTGCTAAGTATTATTTCGCTAGATTCAAGCCATTTGAAGGCGATTTTTAAAGAAAAGGTGGTTTTAGAAGGTTGATTTGACTTGCTAAGGTAAGCATCTTTACTAACTTGGTTTGACGAAATAAACATTAGGATATGACCATGTTTGCTTAATTGTAAAGTGTGAGAAGTGATGCAAATGTCAGGTGACGAGTGTATATGCGGATGCTCTGTATAACTCATGGCCGGATTAGATTTTAGGCTTTTAATATGCCTTGTTTGGTTGTGTGCCTTCCGTGATTTATGTTTTAATCAATTGCATGACTATGTGAGTTTATGCTTTTATGCTAGTATCTATATTTAGGACTACTACCTCTCACTTTGCCAAGATGGGCTATTCATGAAATTGTTGCTATAATTGATTTTGTCGTAGTCATGTTTCACATCTTGAGCACACATCCACAGCTCTATTTTATATGTCCTTGTGCACCTTATTGATTATTTGCGAGCATAAACCTCTTTAATGATGAAATATTATTTTGGATTGCAGTGATTATGGAACATATGGACATGTTGAGTGGATTGATTTGGATATGGCATGAGGTTTCTACCGTGTGCTTGTTGTGATATTGTTATTATTATGAAACAAGGTTTTTTGTCGTGCATTTGAGTTGACATCGTCACTATTATGGTATGAGGTCTTCACTGTGCGACGTGTGGATGTGGATCCATATCCCTAGTCGCACTCTCATGTTTCTCTGTTGATGGTGTACATGCAGGTTGTGATAAATTGACAAATATTTGGTTGATTCCGATAGAGAATACAATGTGGTGAGTTTTGAGAATAAAGGTGGAATCTTAAATCATTCAAGTGAATAACTTATGCCTTATCATGTATTCTATGTGCTTCCTATGTTGAATTATACCATACTACTCGGTGCCTCGATTATATTTTTTTGACTTGTTAGCCTAGATAGAACTATCCATGTTAAGTTGATATCTCTTGATATGATTTTTGATGATATTGTATCTCTTTTCATTGTCATGTTGTGAATAGCTATAAGCTGTATAGGTTTGTTTGATTAGTAAATATCACATGACTTGAACCTCATCAATACTTCATGGAGGTTAGTCTTGATACTTATTGAATACACGTTGTCCCGTACTCATACTGTGCTTTTACATACTTTTGCAGATCCCAGTGTTGGCAGTAGCAGACTTTAGAAGGGTGTCAGTAGTTGACGAAGGATACTCGAGATAGTGCTGCATGATTGCTTTCAGACCCTTAGAGTCACCTTTTTCCTTTTTTCATACAATTATTGTTATTTCAGACATTATTTGTACTATTGAGATATTCCGATGTATATTATTTGAGAGCTCATGACTCCGTACTAACAAGTTTTGGGAATTTGATGTTGTAGTATCTTCATACCTTCTATTATTGGGAGAGATATTCTGCTACTTATGCTATTCCATTTATATTATATCTTGTTACATTTGGCTTGACCTATGTTACAGGTTGTCTTACCTAGTCTTGGGGGTTAGGTGCCATCACGACCGTTGGTGGGATTTTAGGTCGTCACATGAATGTGGAGGGCATTAACATGAATAAGGTCAAGTTTCATCAATTATCAATTACCATTATACGAATGCCCTTGCATGAGCCCGGTGTCATGGTATGAAGGAGACTCTTTGTTTACATCAATCTGACACCTTCGAAGTGTCTAACGGTTTAGTAACAAGTATCATGCATACGTAAGAAAATATTTGAAAGCATATGAAGAAATGTGCATGTAGGTTGCGTGTATGAATGAATAACTATACGTATCACATGTCAACAATTAACCTACTTAGTGTCCCGAACCGCAAAATGGAGCGCTAGAACTCAAAACGATTAACCAACATATAACCGAACTCTAATGGAGAATCATCAAATAAGTAATAAACTGGCGGAAATGAATATAACTATCCCAAGGACGGGTAATACAAGTTATGAGCAATTAAGAATAAGAATACAACTCTTATGTGAAGAAAGATCCCATCATTTGTTTGAATCTGAGCACACAATTAGTGCCTAGAACAAGTACCCCTCAATTATAACACTCTCAGCACGGTACAGGTGCTTGACATAAGTCCCTCACCAAGCACATCTCATGTGCCTGCACCCAAAGGTTAATACCTCACATCAGAGAGGAGGATCCTAGACCAAGTGTTGATCAGATCTAAGTCAACGATCAATATCACTCAGGCCAAATAGGGCACGCTGCATGTGTCACCTCACTATCAGTACCACTCAGTGCATACAGGGACAGTGCACGCGTCACATTACTATCAATACCAACATGACTATATGGTCTAGGATTAGTCATTAATCTCCTAAAGTCTAAATATTCCTGTCACGACCCAAGCTGGAGGGCCGCGACTGGCACCAGACCCTACCCTACGGGCGCCGGCGTACCCTTCATCTAACTTTCCTTATTATCTATAAGGCTTGTCATATGCATATAATCTCGAATAATAATTATAATGATACGTGACATTATACCATGATGCGATCATACTTATATACATAATAAGGCCAACAAGGCTGCACTGCAAAACCATAAAACAAAATACATACGTTTGCCGACAAGGCAATTCAACTGTACATAAGTCAACCCATCACTTGTCTATGCATAAATTGATATTTGTCTATGAGCCTCTACAAAAACGTACATAATGCAACCTATGTCGGAACAGGGCCCCGACATGCCCATAATGCCTACAACAAAATGCATACCAAGACTGTGGCAAGTTCGAAGGATGGGTCTCGCCAATATCTGCTGAACTAGGTAGCCTACTATGGTGGGGGAGCTTCGTCTATCTGCCCGCTCGGACCTGCAACACGACATGCAGCGT